>PVJS01012976.1:0-42870 GCA_004027185.1 Glis glis
AATAAAGAATAAAAATAGGGCTGGGGGTGTAGCCCGGAGGTAGAATGCCCCTGGGTTCAATCCCCAGTACCACCAAAAAAATAAAAATAAAAATTTTAAAAAGGGCTGGGTAAGCCAGGGGTGGTGGCTCACGCTTGTAATCCCAGTACTTGGGAGGCTGAGACAGGAGGATCGCAGGTTCGCGGCCAGCCTCAGCTACTTAGTGAGGCCCTCTGCAACTTAGTAAGACCCTGATTCAAAATAAAGAAGAAAAAATAGGGCTGAAGATGTAGCTTGGAGGTAAAATACCCCTGGGTTCCATCCCCAGTACCGCAAAAAAAAAAAAAAAAAAAAATTCAATGGCACACCCTATATACCCAAGTTTCACTCAAATATCCCAAAGCAGTTCCCCACTTCCTTTACTTCACTGACACCTCACCGCTGGAATAGAAAGAGGGGAGGGTCCACCAGATTATCCACATGACCGAGAAAGACACTAACTTGACTCTGATCCCATAAGGAAGGACACAGCAAACAGGTCCTTCTCTCCAGCCCCTGTCTCTCCCACCGCTGCACACCGCTTCCCAGACAGGTCCATAGAGCCGAAGGCACGCGGGTTGAATTTCATTCTGGCGCCAGCGCCCACACACACAGGCTCATGGTGGCGGGGGTTGGGGGGGAGCCCTTCCCAGGTGTAGCTGGCTGGGGACACTGTTTCTCTGCTGCAATTTCTCCCAGCCTGGCGGGCACTGAGGAGAAGCATGGATTCCCACCGGCCATCCAAGACAGGATTCCAAGACCAAGCTGCACGGTCTCTTCTTCTTACCCCGCTTAAACTCCTAACGCATCTCAAGCCATCTTTGCACATAGCAAATCCATAGCAGGCTCCATGCTCGTCCCAAAGCCCCACTCTTTCAAACCCACCTCGCCAAGTGCAGGACCCGAGCCCCACTCTGGGCACCATCCCTCTCTGGACAGACAGGGCACCGCCTGACCCCCACTTGCCCTCCAGACTCCCAGTTCTGGGGACCGCTAAGGAAGGAGTTTGCAATGAGAGAGAAGTCAAGACAATGAAAGGAAAGAAAGCCGGGCCTCCCTCTCTCATTAGCGTTTGGTGACTCATTTAGTGTGACCTTGGGTTGACGAAGAAGAAGTGGCTTGCTTCTGGGTGGAGGGACGGGGACCCTAGACCTCTCTGCTGTCTGAATATTCCATGTGTTTGTTTCCCTAGAGGGCTAGAGAACCCTGGATACAGAGTTCAGCAAGAGAGAGTGAAATTAAAAGAGGTTGTGAGTCTTTAACCTTGAGCCTGACCTGAATGTGAATCATTCCCAGACTCTTGGCTTCTTTGAAGCCGGGTAAACATTCGAGTATGTGGAAACTTCTCAAAGGGGGCCTGGGCGTCCCTCCCCGCCCTGATGAGCTGAATCCCACCCACGGGGCCCTCCCTCTCTTCCCCTGCCGCCCCCATCACAGCTTACGCCCCCCCAAATCCCATCTTCACGGTAGACAGGGAGGGGAGACAGAAGAGCATTTTTTTTTCTTTCCCGTATTTTTTTTTTTTCCGTTTCAGCCACAGAGAGAACCGAAGTGGAGACTTGAGATGGCCGTGGCGGGGTGTCCCAAGAAGTCTTGTCCCCACAGTCTTGTCCAGAGCAGTTCATTCTTTCTGTTGTCTCCATGCCAGCGGGAGGGCGGAGGGGCCTCATCTCATTGTGTGTCGTCCCCTCTGCGTTGTCAGTCACAGGACAGGCGCCTGCCACTGTCCCCGTCCCCCACACATGCACTAGGGGTTCCAGCCGTGCCGCAGAACACACTGAGCACCAGGCTGGATAGCTGTGATGATAAAGAATATTCCCAGCTGGGCGTGGTGGCGCACGCTTGTAATCCCAGTACTTGGGAGGCTGAGACCGGAGGATCCGGGTTCGCGGCCAGCCTCAGCTACTTAGTGAGGCCCTCCGCAACTTAGTGAGACCCTGTTTCAAAATAAGGAACAAAAAATAGGGCTGGGGGTGTAGCTCAGAAGTAAAATTGCCCCTGGGTTCAATCCCCAGTACCAGATAAAAAAAAAAAGAATATTCCCATCACACAGATGAGGAAACTGAGATCTTCCACACCTTTTTCTTTTGCCTTGTTTTCACTTTATCAAGGTGCCCATTCATCAGGGGATCCCAGTATTAATCTCCACAGAGCCATGTGCAGGGAATCCAAAGGCAACCAACCGGCCATTGCTAAGTACCAGCACTAACGTAGCATCTGGCTGGATCTTGCTGTGCTCCTGTCACCTCTTATTGAAAGCGCAATTCCAGCAAGTGGGGCTCTTTGGAGTCCCCAGCCCACAGAACATAAGAAGGAGAGGGGACAGAGATGCTCTTTAGAAAGCAAGCAGAAGCCGGGCGTGGAGGCACACGCTTGTCATCCCAGTACTTGGGAGGCTAAGACCAGAGGATCCAGGTTCGCGGCCAGCCTCAGCTACTTAGTGAGGCCCTCCGCAACTTAGTGAGACCCTGTTTCAAAATAAAGAATAAAAAATAGTGCTGGGGGTGTAGCTCAGAGGTAGAAGCCCCTGGGTTCAATCCCCAGTACCACACACACAAAAAAAAGCAAGCAGAAGGCAGCACTAACCAAAAAATGATACTGACAGCAATTAAGAAAAATGGCAGGGGAAAAAAATGAAAGCCAAACTCTGACACAAGCCCAAGAAGGAGGATTTCAAGTTTCAGTTGAACTTGTCTGTGTGCTCGCCCTAGGAGGCAGAGGAGCTTTAGAAGCACTCCCCTCTGAAGCAGGACCATAAACCCTCAGCTGTGACATTTAAAATCATCAAACAAAGTCATCTAGAATATTCACTTCCATGGAGCAGGGCTTTCCCCACCAGTGCCCACAGAGGAGCTGCCCCGGGTTTAGCTGAGAGCTCACGTCTGGGACTTCAAGGGCCTCCCCACGACCGTCTCTGTAGTCCTCTGCCTCCCCGCAGTCCTGTGGGCCAAGGCCGTGCCCCTGGGCCTGCACACCACGGCTGCTGAGGCTCCGGCCACCTCGTTTTCTCCACTTCTCGCTCCCTCTGAGTTGGGATTGGGAAGAGAGCAGGAGGCACCTTTGTCCAGAGGCCCGCTGGTCCCCTGAGATGACAGGCACACTCCCCCTCCTGGAGTCCAGAGAAGGGACGCCTCTCTCCCAAGTGAGGGTTCTGTCCCTCTGCCCCCTGTGAGGCAGGACCACTCTTGACCAGAGAGGTAGCATGGCTCGCCCACAGCCACACAGGAGAAATGGCAGAGCCGGGCTCAAACTTGGAGCTTCCAGCTTCCAAGCCCTGTGCTCTGTCCACTGGCCTTGAAGACCCAGAGACCCACCTCCTGCCCTTCTTTGGAGGTTGAGACCCTGATTCACACTGAAATGTCCCCCACACACTCACCCCACCTCCCAGAACCACCCCCAGGGGCCTGGGTTTGGCCATCGGCTCGGCTTTTTTGTTTTGTTTTGTTTTGTGTTTTCCAAACACAAATAAAGAAATAAACAAAACACCCCAGGAAACAAGGGACCCCAAAGCAAGCTCCCCCGACCAGCCAGGGCTGAGTCTATACTCGAGTGTTTACCTCCCAAATGCATGAAGGAAAGAAGTGCTGGGTATAAAAGACCTCCGTTCACATTGTCCAGGCTTCCAAGTGTAGCCGTGTGTCCGTCTGTGTGTGCCGTGTGGTCCCCGACCCCCGCGTGGCATGCTCCGCCCCGAACGCCACCGTCTGCCGGCCCCTCCGTGCTTTCTGGCTGCCTCTGCCCTGCACCTCAGAAAGCCCTGAGTTGGCTTTGGTTTGCTTTGCTGCCCAGTTGACGTCCCCGTTCTCTGTTTGGCCCTCGTGTGTCTCCTCTCATCCCAACTCATCCGACCATCTCTCCTTTCTGTTCCTCCTCTGTGTGACACGTACGTAACCTGTTCCATGTGGTTTGGTTTCTTAACTGTGTGTGGTTTTTTGAAGATAACAGCCTCCCCTCTTTCCTCCTTCCCCTCTCCCCGCCCGCCTCCCCTTCTGCATGGTGGAACCTCATGGTGTAGTTAACCAGGCTCAGCCTCTCACTAGGTCGGGTGCCCGCCGGAGCGGACTAGCCTTGCTCTCACTGCTGGGCCGCAGCATCTCGTCCACGGTGCTTGATGGCCCCCATCCCGATTCTGTAGTTCTGACCCAAAACCAAAGCCCCTTAAACAAAACCGCTCACGGATGCATATAACCTGAGCCCCTCTGCCATTTTCTCACCCCGTGATGGTCCTGACGCCCAGCGACTGTGGACTCCAGCTGCCTGCTCGCCCTCACCCTCCTCCCGCCCCTCCTCCAAGCCCCCCCAGAGCCGGGTCGGACCCCGGTCCCCTGACCCCTGTGTTTCCCTTGCAGATCCGCGTCGTGAAGGCGTTCCGTAGCTCTCTCTATGAAGGTTTAGAAAAGCCTGAGTCTCGAACCTCCATCCATAACTTCATGGCTCATCCCGAATTCCGGATCGAAGATTCACAGCCCCACATCCCCCTCATCGACGACACCGACCTGGAAGAAGATGCCGCACTCAAGCAGAACTCCAGCCCGCCGTCGTCGCTCAACAAGAACAACAGCGCCATCGACAGCGGGATCAACCTGACCACCGACACGAGCAAATCAGCTACCTCTTCAAGTCCAGGCAGTCCCATCCACAGCCTGGAGACGTCGCTTTAGCTGAGGACCGCCACCCGGCCACTGCCTCCCGGGCACCCACCCTCCAGCACCAACTCACCCACGCAGCAAGGAGACCAACTCCGGAGAGCGAACCGACGACGTTTCCACCCACAGACCTTTCTCTGGCTGCCAGGCTGTTTGAACTCTTTTTCACTTTGAGGCAAGGGCGGGGTTCGGGAGGTGGGGGGCTCCGGGAGTGAGCAAGAGGTTCTCCCAAAACAAGCCCTTCCTGGCTCCCACCCAGACACGGACAGCCATGCGCCCGCCCGCCGGCCGCCACGTCCCCCGCATGAATGTACTGGAATTTTCCTTCCTCCCCTTGTTTGTTTTTATTTTGGGGGGGGAGGATAGGGGAGGATTTTTTTTGTTGTTTGTTTGTTTGTTTTCTTAGGCGGGAACTGCAGACAGACTCTTTTCTGAGACTATTTATCCAACCCACTGGTCTGTGAGTTTTTGAAACGCTTGCGCAGCATGGTCTCAGTTGTATAGATTAATTTAATAACTTTTCAAATTGCAGAGCTTAACTCGCCTAGTAGATTTGCACCAATGGAACCGAAGAACTTCATAGACACTCACAAGGTTATATCCATTTCTTTGGATCTATATCAACGTATACTTCTCTGAGACTGTATACGTCCATATAGATAGGTAGATATATATATATATATATATAAATATATATACATGGATATATAAAGTTTCTTTGCCGGCATGTTGCCTTGTTTCTGCTTAAATTGCTCTATTTTAACTTATTTATGTCCTAAAAGAAGAATGTAATTTGTTTACAAACCTGTAGATAACGTCTTTGGCTATTTGTACGGTTCAAGAACACTGGTGGCCACTGCTATCAAAATAGCTGGGCCCAACAGACACTTCCCATGGATTGCATCCTTGATAATTTACAATAGCCATGCTCCGGTTTTTGCCTGCTATTTCCGTTCAATAACATCACTACCGTGGGAGGCTCAGGCAGAAGCCAAACCCAACCACAGATCCATCCTGAGGGGTTCAACCTCATGCTCCGTAGACAAAGGGAGAAGAGGAGAGAAGGCTTCCTGGGTGTGCAACACGAGCGGCTGTCCCTGCCCAAGGCCATTGGATCTGCAGAGCGCTGCTCGAAGAATTTTCTCTCAATGAAACTCGCTTGAGTTTACCAAGAGCATTTCCAAACTAGGTTGTCTTTGGCACTGTCTGTCCAGAGGTTGAGGTAGTGTTGGAATATTATAAATGCTATTGTGTTGATTTTTTTTTTTTTAGTTAGTAGCTTAGAGATTTATTTCCTTATAAACGGCAGCGTATGAGCTGTTGGCATATTGGATGAGGATCGGTATGGCTTGCTGCTTTTATTTTTATTTTTGAAGAAGAATAGCCTTTTTCTCTGCACTATTTAGATCCGAATGAACCTTATGATGTGTATATTGAGATGTATTCAGTGTGATTTTTAAACCAAATTGTCTTCCTGTAGTCACAATATATACTGTAGCCTTTTAACAGCAAGTCTTGCTTTCCCAGACAGAAAGCCATTCTGAAACCCTCTCATACCACAGGTGAGAAAAGGTGGCTATCCCTCCACCCCCAAGACAATAACAGCACTAGTAATCCCACTTAATAAGAGCTTATTTACTTGTCTGTCAGCCTCTTAACTGCTAAGCACTTTGTGAGTCTCAGCTTTTTTTCATAAAAGAACTTTTGTATTTAATACAAAGTTTGCTTTGAGACTTTTCAGCATATGATCTTTTTCCATAAACTTGTACAGTGCAAAAGACATTTTGAATACCATGATCGACGACGTCCCATGCTTCCGGGAAACCAAACACTCTCCCACCTCGCTTGCAAAATCTCCTCCTCCCTCCGGTCCTTCCCACAGTCGTTCCATGTCAGCCCGGCCCCTGCCCTTCTCCAGGCCCAGAGAACTCTTCCACTAACAAGATGACAGCCACTTGGGAAAAGAGCCATAGTCAGCTGGGAGTGCCTAAGTCCGCACGACTGTGGGAAAACTTGACGGGTTTGGGGTCCGAGGTCAGCCCATCGCTCCGGGCAACAACTTTCTGTAAGGAGGACCTTCTATGCGGAACAACACCACCTGAATGTCACGAAGAAATCTCTCTGAATGTATCCGGCAGAGGAAAACGCATCCCCAGCGTTGGAGGGGACCAGCCTTCGGATGTGCTTATCGATTCTGGTACCAACACCACTCTTCCTCCGAGGAAGGAATACCCAGCTCATGCGAACTTGGGGCAGCCTTGAAACATGGTGGCTTTTTTTTTCTTTTTTAGTTTCCTTTCTCACGTTTTTCCATCTTTCCCTTCTTCGTTCAATTGTGTATTTGTGACCTCGTTCCATGACATCGGGATGGTTGTGCTTGCACACCCGGCTCCCTGTGCTTTGGGGGCCAGGATGCAAGGCAAACAAGGAGGGTTCTCTGAGCAGATCCTGACTTGGGAAATAGGGAGCCATGGATGGTACCAGGGACGCCTGACTTTAGCGTTGGTCCCTTCTTGTCAGGAATGATGGGCGATCGCACACACAACCCCCCCCCACTCTCCCACACATCCACACACGCACGCACACACGAAACGGTTGGTTTGTCCAAACTCACTGTAGTACACAAAGCTTGCACCGCGTCCTCTATCTAGCAGCATGGGGTACGTTTGGCAGTTCACCCCATTAGGGGGTCAATAATTTATGACCATTCATCTGTTTTTATGAATTTTTTTATCTAGACAATAATTGTAAATAAAGAACTCACCGTCTCTGTTCATTTAATACTATGCAATGCTCATGCTTTCCATGGCTGGTTCTTTGGACTCCCGCAGCGTGGTTCTGAGATATCTGTGGTTTAAGGAAAAAAAATAGGCAAAAAATACCATGAGACAGAACATAGTAAATATATCCTGTGTAATGTAGACTCTCTCTAGTTGGGACGGCACTTCCCACTTAGTTTCTTTCCTGGCCTCTGGACAGGGACCCGGGAGAAGGAGGCAGGTTTAGCTCTGAGGTCTAAGCAGGGGGCTCACTCGGTGACTCTGGGCTCTCCAGTGTCGCCTGCCTTTGGAGGAGGACAGGGAGGTCTCTTCCTGCAACTCAGAACTTTGCCTGACTGCAGAGCAGCCTCTAAGGCTCCACCGCCCTGCATGTGGCCCCTTGTCCAACCTCAGCATGGGACAAGAGGGAGGGAGCCCTGCTTCTAAGACCAGACCAAGGACAATGACCGTTCTGGAGCCAGGACTCCGAACCTGTCATATCCCAGGTCCCCCTGTTATCAGAGTCACTCTTTGCCCAACCCCAATGAAATGCCACCTTTACCCCCGACCGACCTTTATATAGATTTGGGCCTACTTCTGGAATTTCTCTTCTGTTCCCTCATCTGGGTCTCTCCTCTGGCACCAGCCACACCGTTTTAATTATTGTCACTTTAGAATGTTTTATTATGCGGGGGTGGGGGAGTTTCATTCACTCCTTTTTTTTTTTTTTTTGGTACTGGGGATTGAACCCAGGGGCATTCTACCTCTGAGCTACACCCCCAGCCCTATTTTGATTTTTAAAAAATAAAAATAGTTATATATATTTGTTGGGGTTTTTTGTTGTTGTTGTTTTTGTTTCTGTTTTTTGTGGTCTAGGGATTGAAGCTAGGGGCATTCTATTTCTGAGCTACACTCCCAGCTCTATTTTATTTTTTATTTAGAAACAGGGTCTCACTAAGTTGTGGAGGACCTCACTAAGTTGCCAAGACTGGCCGCAAACCTGTGATCTTCCTGTCTCAGCCTCCCAAGTACTGGGATTACAGGCATGTGCCACCACACCTGGCTCCCATTCACTCTTCTTTTACAAAATTTCCTAGTTATTCTCTGACCTGTGTTCTTTCACGATATTTTAAAAATGTTGCAGAGACCTCTACCGCCTACCCTCCTCCCATCCTGGATTCTGGGCCCTGTCACTACGTGCCATCCCCCTCCCCCATTGTAATTACCGTCCACTCCAGGACACTAAATACAATTTGTCCTGACACGAGGTACAAAAGGGGCGTCATGAACCTGGAGGAAAGCCTGATGTTCCTCCCACCATTTCACCTGTCCCCTAAGCCTGGGAGTTGCAAGGAGGCCACCAAGCTCCACCCGACCTTAGCTTGGGAACCAAAGTCACCTCCCTTGGTGTGCCTGGGTGCACCTTCCATCTGTCCCCAGCCCAGATGAGAAAGGGGCTCTCCTAGGCCCAGAGCTATGGGAGCGAGCTAGGAGAAAAGGAGGGCCTCTTGTCTAATGTTGTCATCATGGAGAGACATTCGTTTCTGGCTCCCTTTCCTGAACTCGTTTTTGGTTACCTTATTTTTTGGGGAGAGTCTTTAATTCAGACTTAAATTTGGCACCTTTGGGATGCAGAAATTTCTCTCCTGGAAGTTCTCTGCGCCCTCACTTCCCCGTCCTCGTTCTACCTGCAGGAGGCTGCCAACCGGGTGCACTCGTGAGAGCCCCCCACCCAAATCTCTCTCCTGTCACAGCAGCAACAGAAAAGGCCACCCCAGAGGATCTGGCAGGGAGGGGCCGCTTCCGGAGCTTTCGGGCTTCCAGAGCCACAGAGGTAATCAGACAACAAGAGGGAGTCCCCAGTCTTTTCCAAGGTCCAAATCAAGCCCTCCTGATTTTAATGTAGAGATCACACCCACCCAAGGGGGAGAGGGCTCCTAGGCCCTGGGCAGCTGCCATCACCCTTCCCCCCAGAAGAGATTCGAGGCTGCTTGGGGGCCTCCCCCGAAGTCCCCCGTCTGTTCTGTAATGTCTGTGGTGCTCTACTCCCGGACCTTTCCTCTTGGGGGTCGCCACGCTCTGCTAACTCTTGCGTGCACATCTTTTATAACAGAGTAGCAAGGGATTGGTGCCGTCTCCCACTTGCACAAGCTGCCCCGGGCTCTGGGGCTCTGGGACAAGCGGGGCTGGGAAGGGACTGTGTTCTTACTGTACACTCTTTATTTCTCTGTATCTCTGGCTTGTGCTCTTTGTAATTAATGGGATTTGTCTGCCTTTTCAACACTATACTGAGCAATAACAATAAATGCACACGTGGAAACGCAGACACGGTACCCATCACAAGGCCTTTTTCTGCAGGACAGCTGGGCCCCCTACCCCCTCTGTGAATCTGAACCCCGGGGAAATTGAGTCCCTGGTTGGGAAATGCACTTTGTTCTCCTTCACAAGGTCACACCTTGTGAGCACCCACCATGTTTAACCTGCCCTGAGCCAGCAGGAATGGCTGACCATCTCTGGAAGACTGGGGGGTGAGGGTGCTGGGGGGAAAGGAAGAGATCGGGGAGAAGGGCTGGCAGGGCACAAACCGGGAAAAGCTAAGAATGGCCTGATTTGGGGTCTGGGATAAGCCAGAGGGAGGAGATGGGAAATACAGACATAGGCTGAGGTTGCAGCTGGGGAAGACAAGGCGGAGGGGAGCCTGGCACCCTATGAGTCGGAACTTTGCAAACGTCTGCTGAGCATTGAAGGAGAAAGAGAATATGCCCAGGCCAAGAAACAGTTCCCAATGTTGGCCCAAAGGTTGAGGGTTATACACAAAGAGTCCCAGCCCTTCTCAAGTTGAACTGATGCCCAGGTGGAGCACCACTGGCCCATCCAACTTCCAAACACAGCTTCAAATCCAAGGTCCATCTAATCCCAAAACCAGAGGAGACATTACAAATTGAGCATCCCTATTCTGAAAATCTGAAATGTTTTGAGTATTGACGGGCCACAAGTGGAAAAATCCACACCACAAAAACTCTGCTTTTTGAATAAAATTATTTTAAAATACTATGTAAGGCCGGGCGTGGTGGCGCATGCTTGTAATCCCAGTACTTTGGGAGGCGGAGACCGGAGGATCTGGGTTCGCGGCCAGCCTCAGCGCTCTCTCTCTCTCTCTCCCTGTCTCTCTCTCTCTCTCTCTCTCTCTCTCTCTCTCTCTCTCCTTAGTGAGGCCCTCCACAACTTTGTGAGACCCGGTTTCAAAATAAAGTATAAAAAATAGGGCCGGGGGTGTAGCACGAAGGTAGAACACCCCTGGGTTCAATCCCCGGTACCGCAAAAAAAAAAAAATTATGTATATTACCTTTGAGCTATGTGTATAAGATGTAAGTCAAACATAAGTGAACTTTGTGTTTAGACTTGGGTCCAATCCCCAAGATATCCCACTATGGATATGCGAGTATTTCAAAATCCAAAAAACAGGAAATCCAAAACACTTCTGGTCCCAAACATTTCAGATCAGAGATGCTCAACCTGTATCATATTTCCCACTTAACAGAAGAAGACTTAGTGGTAGAGCACTTGCCTAGTGTGCATGAGGCCCTGGGTTCAAAGCCCCAATACCACAAAAAAGGAAAAAAACAGGAAAAGACAGTTGCTCAGAGAGGTGAATGAAGAGTGTCCACATAATAAGTAGGAGATGCAGTATTGATACCTCTGGATGCCAGACTGAGCGTTCTACACCTCTTGGTAACAATGCCTTTCAGTCCCACCTTAATGAGGAAAATATATGTCTATTGTTTGTCCCATGTCCTCAATTTCTTCAACTTTGATGTTTACACCAGGAAATCCCCCCTCCTTTTTTTGGTACTAGGGATAAGAACCCAGGGGCATTCTACCTCCAAGCTACACCCCAGCCCCTTTTCAGCCCATTTTTATTTATTTTGAAATAGGGTCTCGCTAAGTAGTTGAGGCTAGCCTCAAATCTAATATCCTCCTGTCTCAGCCTCCCAAGTACTGGGATTACCAGTGTGAGCCACCATGTCTGGTTTTTTTTTTTTTTGGCGGTACTGGGATTGAACCCAGGAGCATTCTACCTCTGAGCTACACCCCCCAACCCTATTTTTTTTATTCTTTATTTTGAAACAGGGTCTCACTAAGTTGCAGAGGGCCTCACTAAGTAGCTGAGGCTAGCCACGAGTCTGGATCCTCCAGTCTCAGCCTCCCAAGTACTGGGATTACAAGCGTGCACCACCACGCCTGGCTTTATTTTTTATTTTGAGACAGGATCTCTCTAAATTGCCAAGGCTGGTCTTGAACCTGTGATCCTCCTGTCTCAGACTGGGATTACAGGCATGTGCCACCATGCCTGGTGAGGAAATTCCTTTAATAATAACTATGCTTCATGCATTTCATGTATATCTCACATGCCCCTGTCCCTGTTTTCCAATGGAGTAGAGTGAGGTTTAGAAAGAAATGACCTGCCGGGCATGGTGGCGCACACTTGTAATCCCAGTACTTGGGAGGCCAAGACCAGAGGATCCGGGTTCGCGGCCAGCCTCAGCTACTTAGTGAGGCCCTCCGCAACTTCATGAGACCCGGTTTCAAAATAAAGGATACAAAATAGGGCCGGGGGTGTAGCTCGGAGGTAGAATCCCCCTGGGTTCAATCCCCGGTACCACAAAAAAAAAAAAAAGGAAAGAAATGACCTGACTTTGTTACCCAGAGGATCGATGGTATAGCTACAGATCCAAGGATAGGGCCTGTCCCTTAGCTTTCTCCCTGCCTTACCCTAAGTAACACCCCATCACACCCCTGAAATATTGCTCCATTCGAGGGAAATAAGAAATCCCACAAGTTGGGGTTGGGTGGAAGCCTGGCTCACTGCCCAAGGCCTGCCCTTAGTTCTCACTCACTGACCCCTCAACGGAGCTCCCCTGACAGCATGCGTCTGCCCCACTCTCTGAGTCTTAACATCTTCCTAGTGACCATCTCCAGCTAGGAAATGTTCAGTGAAGGAAACAGAAGCATTGTGACTTACTAAGGGGAGCCACCTGCCCTCCTGATGTCCTGAGGGGACCCCAGGCTAGACCACGTGTAGCCAACGGGAGCCCCGAGTCTCTGTCCTGCAGTGAGGTGTTCTCATTTGTGGGGAACCCTCTCTTGGGGAAGCCAGGCACCCAGGGATGGGGGCACTGATGGTAGGACACTGGGCTCCAGCTACAGGAGCTTGGCAAGACCTCTCCTTGCTTGGGCGACTCTAGCTGTTGAGCCAGACTCGCAGGATCGCAGGGGATCCGTGTGGAAGGGGCAGTTTGGAGTCTCTGAGGCCTGTGGCTTAGGGGTGCAGGGCTGTCTTGAGGAGGGACTAACAACAGGGAAGCACTAAGATCAATCTACGCAACACCCACAAAACTACTCATCACACAACGTTCTTCATACCTAGAACCGCAGGGAGGCAGGTGAAGCTACAATTAAAAATCCTTGCATAGCCGGGCGTGGTGACGCACGCTTGTAATCCCAGTACTTGGGAGGCTGATACCAGAGGATCGGGGTTCGCGGCCAGCCTCAGCTATTTAGTGAGGCCCTCCGCAACTTAGTGAGATCCTGTTTCAAAATAAAGAATAAAAACTAGGGCTGGGGGTGTAGCTCGGAGGTAGAATGCCCCTGGGTTCAATCCCCAGTACCAAAAAAAATCCTTTCATTTCGGGATCTTGGGGAAGAGAAGGCTTGGTCAGGAAAGAACCACTATAAAGCATCAGATTCGAAATCCCCGGGGCCAGGGTCGCCATGGCAACCAGAGCGCCACCCCGTGGGTACCGCGCTTTGCGCGGGGATACGGGGGCGGAGCCACTGGGGGCGTGGCTCGGGGACGGGGGCGGAGCCACTGGGGCGTGGCTCTGGGACGGGGGCGGGGCCACTGGGGCGTGGCTCGGGGAACGGGGCGGAGCCACGGGAAGGCGTGGCGCGGTCTCCTGAAGACGCGGAACCTTTAAGTGAGTGGAGCGTGTTGGTGCCCGGAGGCTCTCCAGCGACGGCCGGTCGGCTTACCGGAAGTGAGCCGTTCGGACGCGCCTCCTTGAGCTGCCACGTCTGGGCGCCGCGTCGCCGCCGCCGCCGCCGCCATGGTGAGTGTCAGGACTTGGGGGTGCGGAGTGGCTTTTGTACCACGGAAGCGGCCTTTTATGCCGCGCCGAGACGCAGGCCTTGGGCCGGGGCCGTTCAGCTCCCTTCCGCGCGCTCGGGGTTTGGGTGCTCCGGCCCTGTCAGTGTGCGGCCGCGCCTCTGCCGCGCCTCCGGCTCGTCTCTCCCGCCGTCTTCCCTCTGCGGTTGAGAACAAAACCAAAAACTCCTAGGAGCTACGGTGGACCGAGCCCTTAGCAGGTCCCAGGGGTCCGTAACCTTAGCCCGCCAACAGCCCCGGGAGTCGGTGCCGTTACTGCCTTCAGCACTCTGCACGTGGGGGAAGCTGACGTTCAGAGGGGCCAAGCCTCTTGCACAGCTGGCCAGTGGCAAAGCTGAGATTCGAACCCGCCTCGCCATCCCGCTCTGCCACCGACTGCCCACAGAAAGGGTTGACCAGTCAATTGCTCGGAACAGGGTCCCCAAGTATGATGGGCACTTCTGGAAACGGATGGAAGGACGAGCTGGATGACTTTTTTAATCTCTGTGGTATCTACAGCTTACGATTCACGCCACACCGACTCCTTAAGAGAATGAATGAATGAATGAATGAATGAGAATGGAGGGAAGTGTCTAGACTGAGCTTGACAGTTTGATAAATGCATGCTTTTAGGAAAATGGGTATGCTTAGCAGCAAGCTTTTTGTTGTTTTTGTTGTTGTTTTGTTTTGGTACTGGGGATTGAACCCAGGGGCATTCTGCCTCCGAGCTACACCCCCAGCCCTATTTTACTTTTTATTTTTGAAACAGGGTCTCGCTGGGTTGATGAGAGTCTCGCTAGGTTGCTGAGACTGTCCTTGAACCTGCAATCCTGTCTTAGCCTCCCAACTACTAGGATTACAGGCGTGCACTACCACGCTGGGCTAGCAGCAAGTTTGTGGGAGCCTCTGTGAACCCAGAATCTTGGGTTTAGTTCTTGCTCTGCAGGGAGCTGCCCTTTTGTTTGACCTCTGCTTCTGATGCTTAACAAAGTTAGGAGCTTTCATGTTCAATATTCACTTTATTCTGAGTTAATTATTAATTCATGATTCCTAAGAGGTGCATTGTTTCGAGTGCTGCTTTTTACTACTTGACAATAACAATCTTCAGGTGCCTGCGAGGACCTACTCTAAGGCTCTGAAACATACACTTAGCCAGGTGCCGTGGTGCACATCTGTAATCCCAGTACTTGGGAGGCTGAGACAGGAGGATCACAGGTGTGCAGTCACTTAGCGAGACCTTGTTTCAAAATAATAAAATAAAGTTGGGGGTGTAGCTCAGTACTAGAAGGCCTCAATACCACGAAAAAGAAAAGAAATGTCAGTTCCAAACTGAAACCTCTTCAGTCCCCTTTTTTTAATCCAAAAAATTTGAGAAATTAGTGGCTGAACAAAGAAAAAAAGTCAGTATTTTTGTTCATGTTTTCAACCAGTGAATAGTCTTTGAGTTCCTTCTGTTTGCAATGCTGTGCTGAATGATATTTATTTATTTATATATTTATTTATTGTGGTACTGGTGATTGAACCCAGGGACACTATACCACCGAGCTACATCCCCAGCCCTGCGTATTTTTTTTAACTTTTTTTTTCTTTTTTGCAGTACTGGGGATTGAACCCAGGGGCATTCTACCTCCAAGGTACACCCCCAGCCCTATTTTTTATTTTTTTTTTTGAAACAGGGTCTAAGTTGTGGAGGGCCTCACTAAGTAGCTGAGGCTGGCCACGAACCTGTGATCCTCCTGTCTCAGCCTCCCAAGTACTGGGATTACAAGCGTGTGCCACCACGCCCAGCTTTTTTTTAACTTTGAGACAGGGTCTCACTAAGTGCCTAGGCTAGACTTAAACCTGCACTCCTCCTTCCTCAGCCTCCCCAGTTACTGGGATTACGGGCTTGCACCACTGCTCCTGGCTTTTGCTAAATGATTTGAAGAGATTCAAAACTGCGCATGACTCAGACGAAAGCTCTCGGGAGTTCCCCTTCTGGGGGGAAAAGAAACAGCAAAAAGTGTTGTACATGTTTGGGGCTGAAAATATACAAGAGTCCAGCCAATTGGGGATCCTAAAATCTGCAAGAAGGGGGCCTGGTCTCAGCTGAACCTCAAAGAATGGGGAGGAGGTCAGAAGCCATGACAACTGTGTTCCAGCCCTATAAACCATTGAACCCTGACTGCCACCGGGTGTGACAGTCCATGATCTGTCACAAGTGGTAGACCAGGGAGCAGCCTCAGGAGATGTGTACATCAGGTCTCCAAGTCTTAGATAATAACCATGTTTTTTGTTTGTTTGTTTTTGTGGTACTAGGGATTGAATCTATGGACATTCTACCTCCAAGCTACACCCCTAGCCCTTTTTATTTTTTGTTTGAAGCAGGGTCTCGCTAGGTTGCTGAGAGTCTCACTAAGTTGCTGTGGATGAACTCAAACCTGCAGTCCTCCCATCACAGCCTCCCACATACTGAGATTACAGGCATGCACTGCTATGCCTGGCTTATTTTTTTATTTTGAGGCAGGGTCTCACTGAGTTGCCCAGGCTGGCCTCGAACTTGTGATCCTCCTGCTTCAGCCTCCCAGGTAGCTGGGATTACAGATGTGTGCCACCACTCCTAGCAGATAATAACTGTGTTATGCATGAACTGCTTGAGGCATTCATTGAGGAAGGGAATAGGAGCTCTCGCTCCCTTCGGGTCCCAACACACCTTCAAGGGCAGTCAGACTGCTTGGCATTCCCAGCCCACATGAAGCTCTCTCACGCCTCTGTATCTTTGCTTGCGCTATCCCTCTGCTTGGACAGCACTTTCCTCTCTGAGCCACCTGGCAGATTCTTCCTCCTCCTCCTCCAAGGCCCAGTCATGTCTTTCACCATCTCACAGGGCAGGCTCCTATAACACATGTACACCACATTAAAGCATTTATCTTCCCATGTTCTTTTTTTTTTTTTTTTTTGCGGTACCGGGGATTGAACGCAGGGGCGTTCTACCTCCGCGCTACGCCCCTGGCCCTATTTTTTATACTTTACTTTGAAACCGGGTCTCACGAAGTTGCGGAGGGCCTCACTAAGGAGAGAGGGAGGGAGAGAGAGAGAGAGAGAGAGAGATCTGAGGCTGACCGCGAACCCGGATCCTCCAGTCTCCGCCTCCCAAAGTACTGGGATTACAAGCGTGCGCCACCACGCCCAGCTCCCATATTCTTTAAATGCAAGCTTCTCAGTGGCAAGAACTCCCTCTTACTCGTGTCTGTCTGCCGTCCTCAGCACAGTGCTCAACAGAAAGAAGGAGCTTAGAGCAAATGTTTACCGAGTGAATGCGTGAGTGCATGAACAAATGCAGTCAAGGAGTTTAAAAGCCCTCGGTGGGTTTCATGAGAGGACTGCAAGCCAACTGCCATCCGTTAACTTACCAGCCATGTCTTTGGTTCTAGGTGTCAGTAATTAACACCGTGGACACCTCCCATGAGGACATGATTGTAAGTATTTAACCCTCCTGCATGGGCGTTTCTGGGAAGGAAGAGGTTTGGCTTTCGATTCACTTTGTCTTGACCATTGCTGAAGGCAGGTGTGGCTTTGCAGAGGTTCCAGTGTGGCCAGAGGCGCGAGGGCCTTGGTCATTTTCCCCACAGTGTCCTGAGTTGGCAGGGCTGTGACAGTCCGGTCACTCTGTTGAGGGAAACTTGGGATGGTTTGTAGCTCGGGTCCTCTCTTTGCCAGCACGGTGGGTGCTCTGGGATGGGGGCTGCGCGGGTGCAGGGCTTCGCTGTTGTCTCCCCAGTGTCTTCCTCCTGCTGTCACTTCTCAGCCCCATTGGAAAGGGGGTTAAGTGAAGAGCGAGGAGGAAGACGGCTTCATAGAGAGTCGGGGGCAGCCACAGTGAAAGCCCAGGCAGAGCAGGTCGGCCACACAGCAGGCCAGACACAGCCCTTTGAACTAGAAGTCGTCATGCAGGGCGTCTCTTGAGAGGCAACCACAGAACTCACCGCAAGAGGACAGGGCTACAGGAGAAGGTCCAGAGGTTAAAGTCTCCAGTAGGGAAAACTCAGGCTGCTTCAGATAGGGCCAGGCAGACCCAGCGGCCTTTGAACAAGACCCAGATCATTCCGGGGTTCCCGCCCTCCCAGCCTGTCCACCAGCTGTGCTTTGGGATTTCTGAGAAGTTGCTGGTCTCAGAGTTGTGTAAGGTCTTTGGTTCAGTCTAGCTTAAGATCACATGTCCTTTGAGATGGTGTGGCATCATGGGCAAGAAGATCCCATCCAAAACTCCCTAGCCAGGATCTTAACTTTTGTGAGCCAGCCTCAGTTTCCTCCTGGGAAAATAATGGGCATGCTACCTATTTGAGGAACAAATCAGGCAAAATAATAATCATGGACATTTGCATGCTAGTAGCAGACCCATCCTAAATACTTTTCATCAATATTTCCTTTAAACAATGTAAGCCAGGTGCTGTGGTGCACACCTATAATCCCAGTACTGGAGAGAATCGCAGGTTCATGGCCAGCATGTAGTGACTTAGTGAGACCCTGTTTCAAATATTAAAAAAGGGCTGGGGGTGTAGCTCAGAGGTAGAATGCCCCTTGGTTCCATTCTCAGTAACACACACATACACACCCAAACAAACAAAAAACCCCACATAACAACTCTTGAAGCAGACGTAATCATTAGGCCCATTTAAAGATGTGGAAACTAGCTGGGCGTGGTGGCCCACACCTATAATCCCAGTACTTGGGAGGCTGAGACAGGAGGATCCGGATTCGAGGCCAGCCTCAGCTACTTAGTGAGGCCCTCTGCAACTTAGTGAGACCCTGTTTCAAAATAAAAATAAAAAATAGGGCTGGGGTGTAGCTCAGAGGTAGAATCCCCCTGGGTTCAATCCCCAGCATCACACACACATACACACAATCCGATTGTTGTCTTTGGGTAGGGAGGAGAGAAAGAAGCATTGAGACACAACAAATGCTTCCTTGCAAAGGGTGTAATTGCTCTTGGTGACCACACGAGTGACAAGTAAGCATTCCTGACACTCCCAGGGAGGGACAGCTAGAAAATTGGCATCCATTGGAACAGGCAGAGCCAGCAAGGGAAGGAGCCAGGGTCAAGGACAGCCAGCACAGCGCCTTGGAAGAACAGTTCTCCAGACGGAAAGGAGTTGTAGGCAGCATCTCCGGGTAGTCAGGCAGCATCCAGGAATTGGGTCCACGAGCTCCAAGGCTGGTGACACTCGGGGCATTGCTCCCCTCGGGTGGGGAGTCTGGGGTACTAGGCACACTAGGATGAAGGAAGTTGAAGAGAAAGCCAGGAGAAAGGTCCACAAAGGATCCGGGGTGGGGCCAGAGGAAGGAGCCCAGATACCTGAGTGGAACTCTGTGTCCAGGCCAGGGGTGTACTGTAGAGGACCCAGCAAGCTGCTCAGGGCCTGCCCTCAAGCGTCAGCCTTGGGATCCATGGCAGAGCCGAACCTTGGGGTACCTTCCCCAGTAGCCCAGGAAGCCTAAGACCTGGGTTGGGGCTGAGAGAAAGGAAGAAGAGGACGCCAGGCCAGCTTTGTCCCCATCTCCGCCCGACAGATGGGGGGTAGGGACCTTCCCTGGAGCACATAAAGGGTGTGTAAGACTGGTTGGACACGGCTTGTCCGCTTCAGAAAGACATTCCCTAGCAGAGAAGTGAGGCGTCGGCGTGCTAGCTTCTCGCCTAGTGGCGGCGACTCTCCAAACTCAGATTAATTTCAGGGAGAATGGTCCAGACCACACTGTCTGGTGACTGCCCTCGCTTCAGCCACCCACCCAGCCTGCAGGCTTCTCCAGCTGTCTTCCCTTCGCAGCACGACGCCCAGATGGACTACTATGGCACCCGCCTAGCGACCTGCTCCTCGGACAGGTCCGTCAAGATCTTCGACGTGCGCAACGGAGGGCAGATCCTCATCGCCGACCTCAGGGGGTGAGTGTCGCGATTTCCACCAGAAGACCTGAGGCGAGCGAGGCAGTTTACCCCCAGCTTCTTCATCTACTCACCCTCAAACAGGCTCATTCTGCTTCGTCCCAAGTCACGCGTGATGTCCTGACCATGCCCAGCCCGCAGTGGGCCTTCAGTGTGGACAGCCACTGCTGTTTCAAAGTGGTCAACGGTACCATTTTGTGCACGGTTAGCCCGTATGCTTGAAAGTGTCATTCGAGCATCACTGTAAGAATAATTTTATGAGTCCCATTGTTCTGCCTGTTTGCCCAGAGCAGGTGTTCAGGGAACACTTCATTGACAAATGTTGGATTTACCCTTCTCCTTGCTAAGGTCCTTGAGGTGGCCCCTGCCCATTTTTACAGCCATAACCTGGGTTCTACAGATCTCCAAGGGCTTTGTGGATAGAATTCAGGGTTTGATGAACTGAGGCAGGGAAAAATCAATCCCAGGTGGTATTTGTAGTACCTGTATTCATATTTAGCACCAATTGAAGTCACCGGCATTTTCACCTTACATTACAGTCATTGTGTCTATCTCGGAATATCATTTATGCTCATCATGACTTTGAAATCACAGAAGTTATCAGACTTGCCGTTGGAGTTTGTTACTTAACATGTGTATCATTACATTATAAATTGTTTTTTGTTTTTGCCGGGCATGGTGGCACAGGCCGGAGACAGGAGGATCTCAGATATGAAGCCAACCTCAGCAACTTTTTGAGACCGTGTTTAAAAAATAAAACAGGCTGGGGTGTTGCTTAGAGGTAGAACTCCCATTGGTTCAATCCCTAGTACCAAAAATAAATAGAATTTTTTAACATTTTGATAACTGCACTTCAAGATAATGGGGTTTTCTTTGTAAGCCTAGCTCTGTGTCTTTTGGGTATTATTCTGAGAAGGAGTTGCTAACCTTCACCAGACTGCACAAGAGGGAGAAGCCGTCAAGGAGGCACCCAGTGAGTGTTCAGCTAAATTACAGCAGAAACAAAGTCCCTGTCCATTTGGGGAAAGGGGCCTAAAAGTGCCCCCCCCCCCCGAGTATCAAGATGCTGGTGTCCCCATGCAGGAGCCTGGCTGACGAGAGCCACTGTGTTGGGCTGCAGAGCTGACCTCCCCGCTCTTCCTCGTGCTCAAACAGTGTGAAATAGTGGGGATGGAAGGCATGGACGCCTCTGTCCTTTTGCCTCCATGAGAACTCTGCTAGTTGTTGGGAATCCAAGTCAGCTCAGTTTCTTCATCAGCAGCTCCTCTATAGCCTCTGGGAACACTGTTTTCTCAGGCCGAGGGACATGGCTACAGCCTAGGGTGAGGGAATGACCCAGGGCAGCTCTGTGATTGAGTCACAGGTACTGTTTCAGATGGGGACAGAGCCATAGGGTAGACACAGCCCTAGCGTGAAGTCTAGAACTGGCGGACCTGGGCTCATGGCACCATGCCACGCTGCCTGTGCATGCAAGAGGTGGTCCCTGTCCTCAGGGGAGCAAATAGAGATCAAAAGAGAGCGAAAAGCCGGGCGTGGTGGCACACACTTGTCATCCCAGTACTTGGGAGGCTGAGACAGGAGGATTCGGGTTCACGGCCAGCCTCAGCTACTTAGTGAGGCCCTCCACAACTTAGTGAGACCCTGTTTCAAAATAAATAATAAAATATAGGGCTGGGGGTGTAGCTCGGAGGTAGAATGCCCCTGGGTTCAATCCCAGTACCGCAAAAAAAAAAAAGCTGAAAAGCCTGTAATCCTAGTGCTTGGGAGTCTGAGGTAGGATGATTTGCAGGCTCAAGGCCAGCCTCGGCAACTAGTGAGGCCCTCTGCAACTTAATGAGACCCTGTTTCAAAATAAAAAAGAGTGTAGCTTAGAGGTAGAATGCCCCTGGGTTCAATCCCCTGTCTCACACACACACACACACACACACACACACACACACACGAAAGAAAAGTGGGGAGGAGACTGTGCCTTTTGAACAAATGAGGAGCAGTGGAAATATCCAGGTCGGTCAAATCGTGCCTCCTCCTGCAGTGGGCATCTGAAGCAGGAATTGTGATGCAGTCACAGACCCTGTCTGAGCATCCAGGTGTCGCCCCACCCCGACTGCTGGCTGTGCTCCGGTAAGCTTCCCCTTTGGCAGTGGCACTCCATCATTCTCCCTTTTGGAAATCTCAGCGGACATTGTCTCAGCCTGCCAAGGAAGCCATTCAGTGTGTGCAAAATGCAAAACGGTGCCTGGCAGAGGTCCCCGGCCCCCTGAGCAGCCTCTGACCCTCCCCTCGCAGACACGAAGGTCCCGTGTGGCAAGTGGCCTGGGCCCACCCCATGTACGGCAACATCCTGGCATCCTGCTCCTACGACCGGAAAGTCATCATCTGGAAGGAGGAGAACGGCACCTGGGAGAAGACCCACGAGCACTCGGGACACGACTCCTCAGGTGCCCGGCGCTTCCTGGGTGCCCCGGGGTCTGCTTGGCTTTTCTGCTAGTGTGTCCAGGGTCGGGTTACGCCCTGAGACCTGATGGTCCAGACAAAATGGGGGGAGTGAACAGCACAGTGAGCTTTTCTTAAGGTTCATTTGTTGTTTGCTGGCCTTTGTTCCCAGGCTCTTTTCCTTCCTGCTTTTTTTATGACAGACTTGATGAATAGGTAATAGGTTTTAGGTAAATAGGTAATAGGTTTTTTTTTTTTTTTTTTGCTGTGTGTGTGTGTTGTGGTACTGGAGATTGAACCCAGGGGCATTCTACCTCTGAGCTTCACTCCCAGCCCTTTTTTAAAGTTTTTGTTGAAACAGGGTCTCATTAGGTTGCTGAGAGTCTCATTAAGTTGCTGAGGCTGATCAGGAACCTGCAGTCCTCCTGTTTCAACAGGTGTGCACCACCACACCACACCTGGCTTGTTTGCCTTTTTTTTTTTTTAATGTCCTCAGTTGAAAAAATTATAGCCGCCCTCTGTTGATCACTGCAGTTCTTTTAGGGATTTGGCAAAGAGTGAATCTGGGAGATGAAGGTCTGCAGCTCAGGGCCTGCTCTCCCTGCTCACTGTGCCCCTCCCTGCCCCGCAGTGAACTCTGTGTGCTGGGCTCCCCACGACTATGGCCTGATCCTGGCCTGCGGGAGCTCCGATGGGGCCATCTCTCTGCTGACCTACACCGGGGAAGGCCAATGGGAAGTGAAGAAGATCAGCAATGCTCACACCGTAAGTCCAGCCCTGCCTTCCGTGCAGAGGGCCGCGGGGCGGCTGTGCACATGTCTCCTTAGGCTGCCCAGGGAGTACAGGGTGGTGTCCCTGCCAGACAGTGGGCTGGGAAGGGGCTGCTGAAGCCAGAGCGACAGTACCAGCCTCAGCCCAGGGTGGGGGTTGGTGCTGGCTCCTCGTGAGCCCCCTGATGGGGAGGGCCGGGGCACCCACACACCTGCCACCTCAGCTGTTGATGCTTGGTTGACATGCCCTGAATGTCACTGGGAACCCCTAGAAATGAGTGGTTAGAAAAGGCATCAAAGGGATTCAGTCCCTGTGCTCCTGCTCATTGGACCTTAAGGTCAGAACAGTCCTGCCAGGCGTGGTGGCACACACTTGTCATCCCAGTACTTGGGGGGCTGAGACAGGAGGATTGCAGGTTCACGGTCAGCCTCAGCAACTTAGTGAGGCCATCTGCAACTTAGACCCAGTTTCAAAATAAAAAGAATAAAATAGGGCTGGGGATGTAGCCCAGAGGTAGAATGCCCCGGAGTTCAGTCCCCAGTACTGCAAAAAAACAAAAACAGTCCCACTATGTGTGTCATATAGTTTTCACAAACACTCCTGACAGAGAAGGAACTAACAGATGTACAGGGTTTCCAGATGTTCAAGGCTCATGCATGTCGTAGCATGATCAGCTCTGATGTTTTTGGTGGCTGAATGATACTCCACTGTAGATGTATACATCTTGTTTAGCCATTCAGTGATGAATGTTTTCAGCTATTAAGAGTAAATGCTTCTGTCGGGGGGTCAATACTGTGACTCCGTAGAGAGTCCTAAAGAGTTCCCTGGCCTGGAAAAGGGAAACTCACCTCAGGGTCCCCAGGGTCCTTGGCTCTGTGACAAAGAAGAATTTCAACATGCGCCAGTCAGAGAAAAGACAGGTTTAATTCAAGGAAAGCGGGATACACGTTCAAGAGAAAACGCAGGCCACCTCGAGATGAGAGCAGCAGGCCCGGACTCTTACAGTCTCTTTTTTATATAGGCACTGGAGATGGGGAGGGGGCTGGTTAGACGTACTTGGCGGGAAAATGCCTCTTTGGAGTTTTTCTGCGGGCAAAAGATGTGCGGATTCCCTCGGACAGATTTTCCAGGACAGATCTTCCGGGAACAGAGAGGAGCGTGGATGGCCAGCAGGGTGTAAGGCTTTTTAACAGCAGGTGTGACATTTTGGGAGTTCTGGTGGAAGGTGAATTTCTTTCTCTTCCAAAGCTAATCCCCTCAGGAATTTCAGACATGAAGCTAGCCCATTGTGTTCTTAAAGATACGGGTCTTGCCTCTTTGGACATGTCCCAGGCAAGCCTCACAGAGCAAGCTAAAGAGTATTTTTGATTTTTAAAACTATATTTTCCTTCCCTTCCCAATTTGTCTCCTTTCTACCTAAAATTTTATCTCTTGTATTCTACCTCATCATTTCCCCCCCCCCGAGACTTCGGTCCCTTAATCTTAAGGGGATGCTGAAGGGTGAAGGTCTGACTTCTATAGCTTCTTCTCAGCTGACAAGGGGCTGTCGGCCCTGCCTATCCAGGGACCGAAAGTCTCATCCTGACTGATCTAAAGGAGACATAGGGAGGTCAGGGTTCTTGGTTGGCTGTAGAACTATCATCCTCTGATGTTCTGGAAAAGAAGGCATAAACATGCAAGATATTAGCCTCTGACAACAGCAAATCAAACAACAGAGGGTATTCTGAAACAGAGTATACTGGCCAAGAAAATGAGAATTTTATCCCACCAAGATGTTAACCAATCACTTTCTGAGCTGGAGGTGGATATTAGCCCACAAACCCAGCAGGCACTTCCATCAGCTTCTCTGGCAGATTGCTGTGCCCAGTCCAAGAAAAGGTTTGCTTTTCCCTGGAAGAATAATGTGAAAATTAGGAGACAAGTAAGTTGATACTTCTTAGTCTGGATAGACCTAATATAGTAATAAGGAAAACCACAAAAATAAAAACTAATCCTGATTCAGTCCTTTTGAATAATACTTTTAAATATTCCAAAGGCTCGCAGGAATAGTGTCCGCAGGTCTTGTCAGCGTCTGGAGGCTTATTCCTGACTTCAGAGCCTTGACCCTGTAGAGTCTCAAGAGGGACAGGCTTAATTCTAGACACACGAATCCAGGAATTGTGTCCCTGTAGTTTAACAGCTGAGTCAAAATAGTATGGGGATTAGGAACTATAGGATGTAGTGGAACTACAGCCTCATTAACTGCCCTTAGATCTTGAACTAACCGGTATTCCCCATTAGGTTTGTTTTTTCTTTTTTTGGCGGTACGGGGGATTGAACCCAGGGGCATTCTACACCCCCAGCCCTATTTTTTATTCTTTATTTTGAAACAGGGTCTCACTAAGTTGCGGAGGGCCTAAGTAGCCTCACTAAGTAGCCGAGGCTGGCCGTGAACCCAGATCCTCCAGTCTCAGCCTCCCAAGTACTGGGATTAAAAGCATGCGCCACCACGCCCGGCCCTCATTAGGTTTTAACACTGGGAGAATGGGTGTGTTACATGGGGAGGAACAGCGAACTAAAAGACCATATTTAAGAAACTTATGAGACTGAAAGCCTTGGCGCGCCTCTGGCTTGATAGGATACTGCCGCCTATGGGGGTAAACTTTTGGAGTTTTTAATGAAATAGAAACAGGCTGAGTATTAATTGCTTTTCCTGGAACTTCAGTGTCCCAGACCTGAGGATCTACCCTACCTAAAATATCTTGAGAGATATATTTGGCTTTTACTGGCTTTTCTACTAATACACCTAAGAATGAGGGAGCATGTCTTGGTGCTAAATTAAGAGTTGCTCCCAAGGAAGCTAGAACATCTTTTCCTAATAATGGAGTGGGACACTCTGGGAGAACTAAGAAGGCTTGGGTAAAAATTAGCTCTCCAAATGTACAGGTTAAAGGCATTGTAAATCTTTTGGCCTTGGGGGCACTGTCAACCCCAGTTACAATGCATGTTTCTTTAGAAATCGGCCCTGGAGACAAGTAAGACAGAATAACAAGCCCCCGTATCTAAAAGAAAATTAATATCTTTACCTGCCACGTCAAGGGTCACCCGAGGCTCCTCCGTTGTGATGGTCAGCTGGTTAGAGGGCTGATGGGGGGGGGCCCTGCTGAGCCTCGGGCATCCTCAGTCTTCAAGGGCGGCCATGATGGGAGCAGATGGCCTCACCTCCCTTCGGAAGTGAGGGCAATCACGCTTCCAAAGGTTTCCCTCTTTACAGAGGGAGCACACCCCAGCTGCAGGTGGACCCCACTTAGGGCAATCCTTGATCCAGTGCCCAGGCTTTTTGCAATAATGGCAGGTGCCAGACCTCGAGTTCCTTTCCCTTTCTCTGGAAGGAGCCTTGGGGTATCTCTGAGGGGGCAGGGACTTACTACCCAATGCTACAGCAGTTACGTGGGCTCGTTCTTGTGTCTTTGTCTGCCTCCTCCGGTCTTTAATTTTATTTACCTTGTCTCTGTTGTTGAAGACCCCAAAGGCCAAATTTAAAAGGTGATCAATGGGAGTCTGAGGTCCCATTTCCTGCTTCTGGAGTTTTTTCCTAATATCTGAGGCTGATTGGCTAATAAAATAAGCTCCCAATAAGATTTGCCCCTCACGTGATTCTGGGTCAATATGAGTATATTTCCAGAGGGTCTTAGTTAATCGTCCCAGAAACATAGCAGGATTTTCGTTTGCCTCTTGCGTCACCTCTCTCATCATATCATAATTAACTGACTGACTCATACATTTCCTCATCCCTTGAATCAAACGTGATCATATGATTCCGTTTGTGAAGATCCTCACTCCCATATTGATAGTTCCAGTTAGGGTTTTGGTTAGGGACAGCCTCTTCCCCTGTAGGCTGCGTTTGGTCTCGCACATAGATTTCATTTCCATATGCCCTTGCTGCTTCCTGTATACGAGCCTTTTCTCCAGGAGTGCAGAAAGTGGAGAGGATTACGTGAATATCCGCCCACGTTAGATCAAACATAATAGCCAGGTTTTGAAACCCATTTATAAATTGATCAGGGTCCTCTGAAAATTGACCCAGGTTTTCTTTACACTGGACTAGGTCAGTCATAGAAAAAGGGACGCGCACCCTTACTGTATCTCGTTCTCCATTTGCCACGTCCTGAAGTGGACTCGTATTTGAAGACTTAGGTTGAGTTGGATGATACGATGTGCCACTCCTAGTTACACCAGCAGGGCTGGGTTCCTCTGGTAGTGGATGACAGATGGACTTACAAGGAGGTGACAGGGTGGAGGAAGTTGTTGGAGAAAGAGCGGCAAAAGAGCCTGTAGAGCTTCCTTCAGAGTCTCCTGTAGAGGCCTCTGAGGAAGCTTTCGGTCCTACAGTTGCAGCTGCAGGCGCTGGAGGAGCCCTATTTGGAGCACTTAATAATAAGTCCTTCTTTGAGTCTGGTTCATCCTCCTTTAATCTACAAGGAGCATTTGCATAAAAAGTCTTACAATTTTCATATAACTTTGGGTATAGATATAAAGCCATAAAAGTCTGAATATATAGCATCTCTGTGAACTTTCCTTCTTGCTTACAGAACAAATCAAGCTGGTTTATAGTATTAAAATTTATAGTCCCATTTTCAGGCCATTTTTCTCCACCCTGTAATTTATACTGAGGCCAGACTGTGTTAGAGAAGAAAATAAGCCTCTCCTTTGTTATGTCTTCTGTCTTAAAATAACCCCAGTTATTTAATATACACCCAAGAGGAGAGTCCTGAGGGATAGAAGCAGAGTTACCCATAATCTTGTCAATCTGTATACACCTCAAGGATTTTCTTTAGTAATTCTGAAAAGGAAGGAAAAAAAAGACAAAACCATCAGGATCAGATTAGCATCTGTCCTTGCTCAGCAGTTAACATCCCCGATCGCAGGCGTCCCAGCCATGAAGCTATACAGCAACCTGAATAAATCTGCAGCCCTGAAAACAAGCATCCTCGTTCCTAGGTGCAGTCTAAGGGGTGCTACCCTCCACTTAGGGTGCCCCCAACCCTCTACCGGGATCCTTCGAGCCAGCTCGTGTCCCTGATATCTCTTCCCCAGTAATTTTTACATGCAAAAACACAAGCAAAACAATCTCAAAACTTGCAAGGGTTTCTTTGAGGATATTTCCTGGATAAAACAGATTCTGTAAAACAGCACATTTTAAGCAAATAATTTCTGTCCCCAGTAGGTGGCGCAGTTTCCTTACAATTAAACAGTATAACCAAAATAGGTTTTTTTTTTTTTTCAGAGAGAGAAAAAACAATTTTATGACACCCTTTTTTGGTTATCAATATATTTTAGTTAAGGCAAAATCCCGAAAGTGCCCCCTATCAACCATAAGTACACATACAGACTGGCTAGCTAGAGCACAAGAGACATATTTCTGACAAAGACTTAGGGAAACAGATTTGGGACCGTTTGAGTTCAAAGACTCTCTAAGGACAACTCTCTAAGGACAGCATCAGCTGCCACTCTCCCGATCTGCATGGTGTGGGGAATTTCCCCTACCACCCACGAATGGGGAGCTGTGGCCAGAGAGCAGGCTGTTTTTGCTCTGTTGGTCCATGGAGGTGAAGTACAGGGATCTCATACACACATATATACACATATATAACGCATATACATACAAATAAAGCATTTAAAAACTGGAATGAGAAAGCCCCAAACGTTTTTAGCAAACTCACCACTGTCAGTTTTCTCTGAAGCCCCACAGTTGGGCCAGCCAAAGGTTATGTCAGGGGTCAACGCGATGGCTCCGTAGAGTCCTAAAGAGTTCCCCAGCCTGGAAAGGGGAAGCTCACCTCAGGGTCCCCGGGGCTCCTTGACTCTGTGACGAAGAAGAATTTCAACCTGCGCCAGTCAGAGAAAAGACAGGTTTAATTCAAGGAAAGGGGGATACGCGTTCAAGGAAAAACGCGGGCCACCTTGAGATGCGAGAGCAGCAGCCCCAGCCTCTTACCGTCTCTTTTTTATATAGGCACTGGAGAGGGGGAGGGGGTTGGTTAGAGGTACTTGAGGGGAAATGCCTCCTTTGAAGTTTTTCTGCTGGCCGGGGATGGGGGGAGGAGTCGTACGACCAGCAGGGTGTAAGGCTTTTAACAACAGGTGTGACGTTTTGGAGTTCTGGTGGAAGGTGAAGTTCTTTCTCTTCCAAAGCTAATCGCCTCAGGAATTTCAGATGTGGAACTAGCCCATTGTGTTCTTAAAGGTAAGGGTCTTGCCTCTTTGGGCATGTCCTGGCAAGCCTCACAGAGCAAGCTAAAGAGTATTTTAGATTTTTTTAAATTCCCTTCCCAATTTGTCTCCTATCTACCTAAACTTTTATCTTTTCTGTTCTACCTCATCACTTCTGTGAATATTCATGGATACATTTTTGTTTGTTTGTTTGTTTGTTTTGTGGTACTGGGAATTGAACCCAGGGGCATTTTACCTCTGAGCTACGCTCCCAGCCCTATTTTATTTTTATTTTGAAACAGGGTCTTGCTAGGTTAATGAGAATCTCACTCCTTGCTGAGGCTGTCCTCAAACCTGTGATCCCCCTGTCTCCGCCTCCCAAGTACTGGATTACAAGCGTGCGCCCCCACACCTGGCTGGGTACATTTTTATAATCACACTCTTCTGCGCTCACCATCATTGTATGGCTGTGTTGTGTTGCTTAACATAAATTTTATTTTTGTCTGGGTCACTGCTATAACTCTGTTCCCTGGTCTGGGAAGGGAAGCACACCTCAGGGCCCCTGGGGTCCTTGGGTTAGTGACAAAAAGAATTTCTACACGCGCCAATCAGAGGAAAAAGACAGGTTTAATTCAAGAAAAGGGAGATGCACGTTCAAGGAAAACGCGGGCCAGCTCGAGAATGTGACAGCAGCCCCCGGGTCTTTGTGACCTTATTTTTATAGGAAATTTAGGGGTGGGGGTGACTGGAGCTGGTGGCTGGGGTGGAGGTCCAACTTCCTCTTAATAATCAGTTAGGACTGGGGGTGGCTGGGTGGTGTCTGACCTTGTCCCTCCTAATGGATCTTTTGTTAACTCAGGAATCTCAGGTGGGAGAGGGGCCATTACGATTAAGGGTGTGGGCTCATTAAGGCTTCTACTTGACTGAACACACCCCATAGGGTGGAGTTAGATTTAAAATTTTTAAATTTATATTTTTCTTCCCAATGTCTCCTTTCTGCCTAATACTTCTTCTATCCTACCTCATCATTTTTATTCATTTTATTGGTGCATGGTAATTATACATGATAGTGAGATTCATAGTGATACAAAGCGTCACTTAGGAGCCAGGCAAGCCAGGCGTGGTGGAGCACGCTTGTAATCCCAGTACTTGGGAGGCTGAGACCAGAGGATCCGGGTTCACGGCCAGCCTCAGCTGCTTAGTGAGGCCCTCCGCAACTTAGTGAGACCCTGTTTCAAAATAAAGAATAAAAAATAGGGCTGGGGGTGTAGCTCGGAGGTAGAATGCCCCTGGATTCAATCCCCAGTACCGCAAAAAAAAAAGCGTCACTTAGTCTGTTGCCCTTCCCACGTGTCCCCCTCTTCCTCCTCCCTCTCCATACATGATCGTGAGACTCATAGTGGTGCATTCATATGTGCACAACATTGTTTGGCCTGTTCCTTCCCCAAGCCTCGCTTCTCTCTCTCCTCCTCCTTCCCCGAGATTCCCTTCCACTATCCCAATACTCTACTGGTCTCTCTCCACCTTTCATGAGGTCCCTTTTCTTCCCTTTTTTTTTTTTTTTTTTTTTTAGCTTTCATATATGAGAGAAAACATGTGACTTGGGATTTTGGAGTTTGGCTGAGGTCAGTTAGCATGATGTTCTTCAGTCCCATCCATTTTCCTGCAAATGACATAATTTCCATTCTTCTTTTTTTTGTTTTTTGCGGTACCAGGGATGGAACCCAGGGGCTTTCTACCTCCGAGCTACACCCCCGGCCCTATTTTTTTATTTTTTATTTTGAAACCGGGTCTCACTAAGTTGCGGAGGGCCTCACTAAGTAGCTGAGGCTGGCCGCAAACCCGGATCCTCTGGTCTCAGCCTCTGCAGTACTGGGATGACAAGCGTGTGCCCCCACGTTTCATTTCTTGAGCTCTAGGGATCTTGCAAATTTTCTGGTTTAATTTCTAGGTCTTTGATCCACTTTTTTTTTTTTTTTTGGAGGTAGTAGGGGATTGAACCCAAAGGGATTCCACCTCTTAGTTATACCCCTAAGGCTTTATATTTATTTTTTTTGAAACAGGGTCTTGCTAAGTTGTCAAGGGCCCAAGTGGCTGAGGCTGGCTTTGAACTTCCAATCCTCCTGTCTCAGCCTCCCATGTACTGGGGTTACAGGCGTGTGCCAGCATGCCCAGCTTGATCCACTTGAGTGGACTTGTGCAAGGAATGAGATGGGGTCTATTTTCATTCTTTTACATAAGCATGTCCAGTTTTCCCAACACCATATGTTGAAAAGGCTGTCCTTTCTCCAGCGTATGCTTTTAGCACCTTTGTCAAAAATCAATTGGCCAGCCGGGCGTGATGGTGCACCCTTGTAATCTGTAATCCCAGTACTTGGGAGGCGGAGACCGGAGGATCCGGTTCATGGCCAGCCTCAGCTACTTAGTGAGGCCCTCCGCAACTTCATGAGACTCGGTTTCAAAATAAAGTATAAAAAAAAATAGGGCCGGGGGTGTAGCTCCGGAGTAGAAGGCCCCTGGGTTCAATCCCCAGTACTGCAAGAAAAAAAAAAATCAATTGGCCATAGGTGTGAGGATTTTTCTCTATATCGTCTATTCTATTCCATTGGTCTATGGGTCTGTTTTTTGTGCCAATACCATGCTATTTTTGTTACTATAGCTCTGTAGTTTAGTTTGAAATTAGGTATTGTGATACCTCCTGCATGGTTCTTATTGCTCAGGATTGCTTTGGCTATTCTGGGTCTTTTGTTCTTCTATATGAATTTTAGGACTTTTTTTTCTAAAGAATTATTTTTTTTTGGTACTGCTTTGAAACAGGGTCTCAGTAGAGTCTCACTACATTCCTGAGGCTGGCCTCAAACTGTCATGGGTGACAGGAAGACTTTTCTTGGGTTCTTGGCCCCAGTGTTGAAGAAGAATTTCAGCACATGCCAGTCAGAGATAAAGGCATAGGTTTAATTTAAGAAAGGTGGGGAAGCCGGGCGTGGTGGCACACACTTGTAATCCCAGTCCTTGGGAGGCTGAGACAGGAGGATCCAGGTTCGCTGCCAAACTCAGCTACTTAGTGAGGCTCTCCGCAACTTCGAGAGACACGGTTTCAAAATAAAGGATAAAAAATAGGGCCGGGGGCGTAGCGCGGAGGTAGAACGCCCCTGCGTTCAATCCCCAGTACCGCAAAAAAAAAAAAAAGAAAGGTGGGGACACACATATAGGGGCATCTCAAGGGTGTGAGAGCCATGGCAGACCGCAGTTGGGATCAGTTTAGAGGGGTGCAGAAAGCTGCTGCAGAGGGAGAGAGAGTGCGTGTGCTTGGCCTTCTGGTACCTTATAGTCTTTTCTTATATGCTCCCTGGGGAAAGAGGGGTAGCCAGGCCCATGGCAGGAAGTGGGGGATGGTGGTCTCTTCTTTGAAGCTCCAAGCTAGACAATAGGTGTTGAGATAGGACTCTCAGGGCCCCCGGGAGGCTTGAAGACTTGGAGACTTAAAGTCGGTGACCAGCAGGGTGTAAGGCTTTAACAACAAGTGTGACCTTGGTGTTCTGGTGGAAGGTGAAGTTCTTTCTCTTCCAAAGCTAATCCCCTCAGGAACTTCAGATGTGAAGTTCCTGAGGGGAACTTCCATTGGCAGAGTTCCATTGGCTCTGTGGGCAAGTCCCAGGCAAGCCTCACAGGGCAAGCTAAAGACTAGATTTTTTACAACTGTCCTTTTTCCTCCCAATTTGTCTCCTTTCTGCCTAATATTTTATTCTATTCTACCTCATCAAAACCTGTGATCCTCCAGTATCTCCGCCTCCCCAAGTACTGGGATTATAGGTGTGCACTACCATGCCCAGCGTAGTGTGGCCTTTTTGACAATATTTACTCTGCCTACCCAAGAACACAGGAAGTCTTTCCACCTTCTAAGGTCTTCAATTTCTTTCTTCAGTGTTCTGTAATTTTCATCGTAGAGGTCTCTTACCTCCTTTGTTAGATTAATTCCTAAGTCGTTTTTGTTTTTGTTTGTTTTTAGCCTTATTGTGAATGGAATTGTTTTCTGGATTTCTTTTTAGTGGACCCGTGGTTGGTGTATAGAAAATCTATTGATTTTTGTATGTTGATTTTGTACCCAGCTACTTTGCTGAATTTGTCAGCTCTGGACGTCTTCTGGTTGAGTTTCTTGGGTCTTCTGAGTATAGAATCATATCATCTGCAAATAGAGATAATTTCAGTTCCACTATCCCTATTTATTTCCCTTTAATTTCCTTGTCTTGCCAAATTGTTCTGGCTAAGATTTCAAGAACCATATTGACAGCTGGGTGTGGTGCCACATGCTTGTAATCCCAGTACTTGCAAGGCTGAGACAGGAGAATTGCAGGTTCGAGGCCAGCCTCAGCAACTTAGAGGGACTCTCAGCAACTTAGTGAGACCCTGTTTCCAAATAAAATAGGGCTGGCGTGTAGCCCAGAGGTAGAATGCCCCTGGGATCAATCCCTAATAAAACACACACACACACCCACACACACACCCCCACACACACACACACCATTGAATAAGTGCTGATAGTGGGTCTCCTTGCCTTCTTCCAGAGTTTAGAGGAAATGCTTTCAGTTTTCCCCATTCAGCATGATGTTGGCATTGGGTTTATCACGTATTGTCTCTGTAACGTTCCTTCTATCCCCAGTTTCTTCAGTGTTTTTAACGTAAATGGATGTTGGATTTTGTCAAATGCTTTTTCTGCGTCTGTAGAGATGATCATGTGGTTTTTGTCACTGGTTCTGTTTATGAGAGCAGTTATACATTTATTGACTTACATATGTTGAACCAACCTTGCATCCCTAGAATGAAACCAGCTTGGTTGTGGTGCACAATCTTCTTCTTTTTTTTTTTTTTTTTTTTTTTTTGCGGTACCGGGGATTGAGCCCAGGGGCGTTCTACCTCCGCGCTATGCCCCCGGCCCTATTTTTTATTCTTTATTTTGAAACTGGGTCTCACAAAGTTGCCGAGGGCCTCACTAAGTAGCTGAGGCTGGTCTCGAACCCTGATCCTCCAGTCTCCGCCTCCCAAATACTGGGATTACAAGTGTGGGCCACCACACCCGGCCTCGTGGTACACAATCTTCTTAATGTAGGTCTGAATGCAAATTGCTAATATTTCATTAAGGATTCTTGCATCTATGTTCATCAAGAATATTTGTCTAAGCCGGGCGTGGTGGTGCACGCTTGTAATCCCAGTACTTGGGAGGCTGAGACCGGAGGATCGCAGGTTCAAGGACAGCCTCAGCAGTGTAGTGAGGCTTTCAACAACCTAGCAAGACCCTGTTTCCAAACAAAAAAATAAAAAGGGCTGGGAGTGTAGCTCAGAGGTAGACTGCCCCTGGGTTCAATCTTCAGTACCTCACACACACAATATATATATATCGTCTATAAATTTCTTTCCTTGCATGCACAAGGCCCTAGGTTTAATCCCCAGTACCACAAATAATGAATCCAAGGGAGAGAGGGAGTTACAGGCCTGGATCACCGAGTCTTCGGCATTTCAGTTGTGTGGGGAAGCCTGGTCTCGTTCGAGTCCGCTTGGAATCACGCAGTGACTCTGTCCTCTGACCCTGTTCCTTGATGTCGGCCTCAACTATTCGGATTCAATGGACTTAATGTCTTTCTTCCAAAAGCAACTCCAGAGCTCACTTTGCAGACAATGTGTTAGGAAAGCGGGTGACTACTCAAACAGCAGATTTTATCCCTGGGTATTTGTTTGTATAACAGAGACTCCCTCAAATATCCGTCGTTGTTTGTGTGTCGATGCTACACCTAAATTAAGCCTCCTGCCTCCCGCTGGACCTCAGGGAAATATGGTGAGTACGAGCCTTGGCCCGCGTGAGGTTCTGGATTCTCTTGGCTATGCCCAGGGTGAGTTATCAAGCTTTGTTCCCGTGACACATGCTCCCCAGGAGCTGCGGTCCCTGCACTGCTCCAGCAGTCTTTTATTTTATTTTTGTACTGGGGATTTAACCCAGGCGGCATTCTACCTCTGAGCTACACTTGCAGCCCACCCTTCCATTTTTGTTTGGAAAGAGGGTTTCGCTAAATTGCTGAGGCGGGCCTCAAACCTGCGATCCTCCTGTCTCAGCCTCCCAAGTACTGGGTTTATGGGCATGCACCACTGCACCCAGGCAGCACAGTTCTTTGAGTCCGATAAGGTCAATGTGAGTGCTGCCCGCAACTCAGGAGCGCAGAGGGGCTCCTGGGGGTGGGGGACTGCGCAGAAGCACAGCCTGTCTGTGCCTTTGTGCTTCACGGCTAAGACTGCACTGGCTGTCACTGTCACTTCTGCATCAGAGTCACGTGCTGCAGCGGGGGACTCCACTCTTCTGGTCAACCAGTCCTGTCCCTATACCCAGTGGTCTGCCCAGAGTGTGTCCCCAGTTAGGTGTGTTTGTGTCAAATGGTTCAGGTCATGTTGCAAACAGGCAGGCCTCCTCTGCTCAGCAAGGGGAGAGGCTCTTGAGAACCATGCTGGAGACGGTGTATATAAACCAAACTGTGCTTCCTTTGGTTTACTTTGGAACTACAGAGCCTCAAGTCTGGCTTTTCTTTTTTTTTTTTTTTTTTTTGCTTGTGGTACTAGGGATTGAACCCAGGGGCATTCTACCTCTGAGCTACACCCCCAGCACTATTTTTTATTCTTTATTTTTGAAATAGGATCTCACTAAGTTGCAGAGGACCTCACTAAGTAGCTGAGGCTGGCCACAAACCTGCAATCCTCCTGTCTCAGCCTCCCAAGTACTGGGATTACAAGCATGTGCCACCACGCCTGGCCTTGCCTGGCTTCTTTTTTTGTGTGTGTGTGGTACTGGGGATTGAACCCAGGGGCATTCTACCTCCGAGCTACACCCCCAGCCCTATTTTTTATTCTTTATTTTGAAACAGGGTCTCACTAAGCTGCAGAGGCCCTCACTAAGTAGCTGAGGCTGGCCGTGAACACGGATCCTCCAGTCTCAGCCTCCCAAGTACTGGGATTACAAGCATGCGCCACCATGCATTGCTGTGCCTGGCTTCTTAATGGGGGTGGTGCTGCCCCTTGACTAAGCAGTGACTTGCTGTGACGCGTTATCTTGTAGGGAAGCATGTTCTGAGCAGATCACCGTAGGATGCGTTTGTTTTGGAGTTTGGGGCTTCTTGTTTGGAGGGTGATGTTTGCAAATGTTCCTCCTAATCGCTGTATCCCCCCGCCCTATGCATTTCTGCTGAACACTCTTGATGTCTTTTGAAAAACACAATGGACTGTAATTTGGGGATCCCTCAGTTCAACCGGAATCCTGTCATCCTGTGACACCAATGTTCTATTTCCCTAGCCAAGGGGAAAGACCGTTGCCACATTTCTTCTTTAAGGAAATTATTATACCTGATAAAAATCATGTTTTAGTAGGAGGAATGCTTAGTGTTCATGATTTGCTGGTAGCCCTGACAGGTCTGCAACGCCAGATGGAGCTGGTCACTTTGCCACGGTGCCGTGTGGAGCCTTGGGCACAGGAGGGGATAGGTCATGAGGTGGCGCCTGAGCCGAGCTGTCTCCCAGCCGTCACGCATCAGGAATGATCTGAGGCCTCGGTGCCTACAGATACCTACTCTATGGGAGTATCTGTGTACAGGGTTGTCTGTGAACAGAGACTGTCGAAGCATGTGGGCATTTATCTTCTTTTTTTTTTGCGCTACCGGGGATTGAACCCAGGGGCGTTCTACCTCTGAGCTACACCCCTGGCTCTAGTTTTTATCCTTTATTTTGAAACCAGGTCTCACGAAGTTGCGGAGGGCCTTACTAAGTAACTGAGGCTGGCCGCGAACCCGGATCCTCCGGTCTCCGTCTCCCAAGTACTGGGATTACAAGCGTGCGCCACCATGCCCGGCTGACATTTATCTTTCTTGTCAAGGGTCTGTTGAATATTTTTTCTTTATTCATACTATTTCATCTTTGTAGCTTTTGTTGGTGCATTGTTGTACATGATAGGGGTTCACGGTGATCTGTCACTCATACACGCATATGACATTTTGGCCTGTTTCCTCCCCACGCCTCCTTATGCCTGCCGTCCCCTTCCACTGCTCCACCCGAGTGCGGTGGTACTGATTTACAGCCCCCCAGCAGCAGTGTACCCGCGCTCCCTGTCCCCCGTCCTCACAGTCACTCGTGTCCTTGATGACTGCCATTCTGGTTGGCATTAGGTGGAATCTCAGGGTACTTCTGATTTGCGTTTCCCTGATTGCTAAGGATGTTGAACTTATGGGGGGGCTGGGGATTCAACCTGGGGGAGTTCCACCTCTCAGCTACAACCCCAGACCTTTTACTTAGGTGTTTATGTCTTGGCACTGGGGATTAAACCCAGGGACATTCTACCTCTAAGCACCTTCAGCCTTATTTCATTTTTTTTTTAATTTGGAAACAGGGTCTCACTAAATTGCTGAGGCTGGCCTCGAACCTGTGATCCTCCTGTCCCAATCTCACAAGTACTGAGATTACAGGCATGTGCCACCACACCTACCTACCTTTTATTTTGAAACAGGGTCTTGCTAAGTTGCCGAGGTTGGCCTCTAACCTGTGATCCTCCCAAATATTGGGATTACAGGTTGCGCCACTATACCCAGCCTGACTTTTTCCCATCCTTTTTATATGGATACCAGTTATTTATTTATTTAGTGGCACATGGAATTGAACTCAGAGGCATTCTACCTCCAAGCTACACCCCCAGCCCTAGGTTGATGAGAGTCTCATTACTTACTGAGGCTGTCCTCGAACCTGCGATCCCCCGTCTTAGCCTCCCAAGTACTGGGATTGCAGGTGTGCGCCACCACGCCTGGCTATGGATGCCAGTTTTAACGGAGCAGAGGCCCACCCGCCCGTAGTATGCAGTCTTTGGAACTCTTAAGTCCACACAAATGTCCCTCTTTCCTAATAAGGTCACCTTCACATATACAGAAGGCCATAATCTCAAAGTTGAGTTTGGGGGGAATAAAATTTGGTGAAAAACGTGTGTTATTACAATTGGTAACTTTTTCTTTTTTTTCTTTTTTGCGGTACTGGGGATTGAACCCAGGGGTATTCTACCTCTGAGCAACACCCCCAGCCCTATTTTTTTTTTATTCTTTATTTTGAAAGAGGGTCTCACTAAGTTGCAGAGGGCCTCACTAAGTAGCTGAGGATCCTCCGGTCTCAGCCTCTCAAGTACTGGGATTACAAGCGTGCGCCACCACGCCCGGCTAACATTTTAAAAATTAACAACTGTAATCCATTAAATCACCCTAGAACTGGAGCTCTGTAGCACATTCTCCATGAAACTGGGAGCCCTGGAGCTTCAACTGAAGTAAGTGATAAATGTAGTTCTTGTACTGGAAGGAAAGTCAGGAAAGGAGAGAAGGAAAGAGGGGAGGAAGAGAGAAGGAAAGAAAAGGGGGTAGGAGGAGAGAGAAGGAAAAAGTGAATGAAGAGAGAAAATAGAGGAGAGGAAAAGAGTAGAGAGAGCCTTTTCAGACGTATGACAGGTGAGTTTAGCTGGGAGGCCATGCGCTGTTCCACGCAGCCAGTGGAGCGGCGGCGCACGCCCTGTGCGGGGCCTGTCCTGCAGGTGAGAGGTCAGATGGGCTCACAGCTCCGTCTCAGGACCAGTCAGTGATCAGCCTAGTCAGTAGCAAGTTGCAGGTTCGAGGCTCAGGGCGGGAAGCTCAAAGGTGTATTGGGTGGTGAGGTAGCCTACAGGGCTGGGAAAGACAGAAGAGGTCAAATATATGGATGGGCCGGGCGTGGTGGCGCACGCTTGTAATCCCAGGACTTGGGAGGCTGAGGCAGGAGGATCGCAGGTTCACAGCCAGCCTCAGCTACTTAGTGAGACCATCTGCAACTTAGTGAGACCCTGTTTCAAAATAAAGAACAAAATAGGTCTGAGGGTGTAGCTCAGAGGTAGAAAGGCCCCTGGTTTCATCCCCAGTAAATAATGTGTGTGTGTGTGTGTGTGTGTGTTTCAGAGTCAGCCAGTGATAGAGCGTGGCTAATAATGAGACGGGCTGATGCAGGCAAGATTGTGGGCTGACGGCAGCTCGAGAGAGCACAGGGCGAGTGCAGGAGGGAAAAGAGAGAAAAAAAAGACTAATTTTTGAGTTCCTTCCCTGGGATCCAATCTTACAACCTGACCCACCTCGCTAACTACTGTGCTATATTGCCAGCTGATTCTGCATCTCCCTATTGCCAGCTGATTCTGCATCTCCCTATTGATACCTTGACCTCTGACCTGCAGCACAGGCCAGTGCGCAGGCAGTGCACCCCAGTACCGCGCCTCCGCTTAACTGACGCTGTGTGCCGCGGCAAAGGCTCTTCTTCCCTCCTCTACCTTTCTTTCCCTCTCTTCTTTCTCTTTCCCTGCTGTCTTTTCTTTCTGTTCTTTCTCTTTCCTTTCCAGTACAAGACCTGCACTTAACACTTACTTGAAGCATCCGGGTCCCAGATTCATAGAGAACGCACCAGAGATCCAATTCTAGGGTGACTTCATGACTTATACACACCATTACTTAAAAAATAAATGGTATCGCCGGGCGTGGTGGCGCACGCTTGTAATCCCAGTACTTTGGGAGGCAGAGACCGGAGGATCCGGGTTCGCGGCCAGCCTCAGCTATCTCGCTCTCTCTCTCCCTGTCTGTCTCTCTCTCTCCTTAGTGAGGCCCTCCGCAACTTCATGAGACCCGGTTTCAAAATAAAAGTATAAAAAATAGGGCCGGGGGCGTAGCGCAGAGGTAGAACGCCCCTGCGTTCAATCCCCGGTACCGCAAAAAAAATAAATAAATAAATAAAATAAATGGTATCAATTATAATAAAAACACACATTTGGCACCACACTCCCACCCTCCCACCGCATCCTCTGAAGTCGGGGCCTTCGGTGGCTCTGAATGTGCGTGGAATCAGTTCCCACGCGTCCTCCTGCAGGTGGGCGCCCTCGCCCTTCATACTTCATCTCCCCTCTTTCTTTTCTTAGTCATTGTGACCTGTGATTTGGTGTTTTCTGTGTTGATACCATTTCTTTTACAAAGTCTTTATTGCTGTGTTATAATTACACACGATGACATTCATAGCACGGGCACCCACTGCGTGCTGAGAGCACGCGGGCCGCTCACTCAGGCGCCGGCCCTCACCTGCTCTGCTTACAGATCGGCTGCAACGCGGTCAGCTGGGCCCCTGCCGTGGTCCCCGGGAGCCTGATCGACCAGCCGTCGGGACAGAAGCCCACTTACATCAAGAAGTTCGCCTCTGGTGGCTGCGACAACCTCATCAAGCTTTGGAAGTGAGTTGACCCCCTGCCCCCCACCCATGAGCCGTGGAGGACTCCCGCGCTCCTGAGAAGGGACTGTACACTGTATACACTCGTCTCCCCACAGGGAGGAGGAGGACGGCCAGTGGAGGGAGGAGCAGAAGCTGGAGGCGCACAGCGACTGGGTGCGGGACGTGGCCTGGGCGCCGTCCATCGGCCTGCCCACCAGCACCATCGCCAGCTGCTCCCAGGTCAGCCCGCCCGCCCGCCCCGCCGGACCCGCCATGGCTCCTCTGCGCGGGCCCTGCGGGGTGTGTTGGGGGGGAGAGGGCCGGGGGACACCCGTCTAACCCAGCCTCACCCCCAGGACGGGCGCGTCTTCATCTGGACCTGTGACGATGCCTCGGGCAACATGTGGTCGCCCAAGTTGCTGCACAAGTTCAACGACGTCGTGTGGCACGTGAGCTGGTCCATCACGGCCAACATCCTGGCCGTCTCCGGCGGGGACAACAAGGTAAGCCCCGACGGCCTGGGCCCGGGCGGGCGCCTTCCCCAAGCCACGCCGCACCTCCATGGTGAGGTGCGAGCCACCAGAGGGGAGTGTGCAGCCGAAGAACGCCTACACGCACGTGAGAAATGGAAGGTTTTTGCAAAGAACACCCCAGCACTTTTACAGACGTCACACCACCGCGAGCCTTCGCGGGTGCCCGCCATGCCTCCCTGGAACTTGGCGCTCTGCCGCCAGCTGGGAGGAAGGAGCACCCAAGAGCCGCAGCCATGCTCTGCCCCGCAGACGCAGCTGCCCTCAGCCATGGCCACGCGGGAAGCTCACGCAGCCGGAAGCTGCGTCTCCTGAGGGCCACCGTGCTGGAGGCTTCTAAGCCTTTTTTTTTTTTTTGCGGTACTGGGGATTGAACCCAGGGGCATTCTACCTCTGAGCTACACCCCCAGCCCTATTTTATTCTTTATTTTGAAACAGGGTCTAAGTTGCAGAGGGCCTAAGTAACTGAGGCTGGCCGCGAACCTGCGATCCTCCTGTGTCAGCCTCCGGAGTACTGGGATTACAAGCGTGCGCCACCACGCCTGGCTTTATTTTTTATTCTTTATTTTGAAACAGGGTCTTGCTAAGTTGCGGAGGGCCTCACTAAGTAGCTGAGACTGGCTACAAACCTGCGATCCTCCTGTCTCAGTCTCCCGAGTACTGGGATTACAGGCATGCGCCACTGCACCAGGCTCACGTTATTTTTTAACTGCACTCTAATTTGCACTCTGCAGGGACAAAGCTTTTCAATTTTTAGCTGTTTCTTCTGCAGGCGACTTCGATGTCACAGTGCACTGATGGGTCTGTCTTCCTGTAGCACAGACCTCCTCGCACTGCATCAACTGTTGAACGACACAGCTTGCAGACAGGGCCCGGCGGGCTCGGGCCTAGGCGACCGCATCTGCTGGCCCCGCGCTCAGCCACCCCGTCCTCTCTCTGGATCACCCCTGCGTCATCCCTGGCTACTTTTATCCTTCTCTCTTTCACATTTGTTTTTATTCCTTTCCCTGCATTTTGATGACGTTCTGGGGAACCGAGGTGACTGCTGGGTCCCCACAGGCCTGGCAACAGTGCCGTTTTGTGCCCTCGCCCCAGGTGACCCTGTGGAAGGAGTCGGTGGACGGACAGTGGGTGTGCATCAGCGATGTCAACAAGGGCCAGGGCTCCGTGTCGGCTCCGGTGACAGAGGGCCAGCAGAACGAGCAGTGACGGTGGGTACCGCGGTCACCTGCCTTAGCATGATGCCACAGGGCGTGACTCACTGTCCAGCTGCGGAGTCTCACTGCCGAGAAGGAACTTCAGATGACTTCAGATCTATTATTTTGAGATACTTTACCCATTTTTATGTACCTCTGAGTTCAGGCATTATTTGGGAGACAGGTTGTTTCCAAAGTAATTAAATAAAATCATATTGCTTATAATTCTTGCCGCATTATCCTAACACAAAGCTCATTTCCATCCGTGTTGCTGTGGGCATCTTGGGGACGTGCCTCGTGAGGAATTCCACACGCAGGACTGCCGCGCCGCCTCTCTGGGAACGCCGCTCTGTCACAGGGGCTAATGGACTCGGCCCTAGACAGTGGATGTGAGACAGTGAGCTACTGCACCATAGCTGACCCACAAAATAAAAATATTAACCATCGCTGGGCATGGTGGCACAAGTTTGTAATCCCAGTACTTGGGAGACTGAGAGGAGGATCGCAGGTTCACCACCAGCCTCAGCAACTTAGTGAGATCCTCAGCAACTTAGTGAGACCCTGTTTTAAAATAAAGAGTAAAAAAATAGGGCTGGGGTGCAGGTCGGAGGTAGAAGCCCCTGGGTTCAATCCCCAGTATCACCCCCCCAAAAAAAAATATTCAACTGAAGCTGGGCATGGTGATACACTCCTGTAATCCCAGTACTTAGGAGGCTGAGACAGGAGGATCTCAGGTTTGAGGCCAGCCTCAGCAACTTAGCAAGACCCTGTTTTCAAATAAAAAATAAAACAGGAGCCGGGCGTGGTGGCCCACGCTTGTAATCCCAGTACTTGGGAGGGGGAGACCTGAGGATCCGGGTTCGCAGCCAGCCTCAGCTTCTTAGTGAGGCCCTCCACGACTTAGTGAGACCCTGTTTCAAAATAAAGTATAAAAAATAGGGCTGGGGGTGTAGCTCGGAGGTAGAATGCCCCTGGGTTCAATCCCT
>PVJS01012977.1:0-42867 GCA_004027185.1 Glis glis
CAGCTACTCGAAGAGGGCATAGGCCCAACACTTCAACACATAGGCACAGGTAAAGACTTCCTCAACAAGACCCCAAAGGCACAGGAAATTGAAATGAGGATCAATATGTGGGACTGCATTAAATGAAGAGCTTTTGTGCAGCAAAGGAAACAATCAAGAACCTCAACAGAGAGCCGACAGAATGGGAGAAGATTTTTGCCAGCTCCTCCTCTGATAGAGGACTAATATCTAGAATATACAGAGAACTTAAAAAAATCACCATTAAAAAACAAATAACCCAATCAAAAAATGGGCAAGTGAACTAAATAGACACTTCACAGAAGAAACACAAATGGCCAATAAATGTATGAAAAAATGTTCAACATAATTAGCAATCAGAGTTGCAAATCAAAACTACCCTGAGATTTCACCTAACCCCTATTAGAATGGCAATCATTAAAAACACAAACAACAACAAATGCTGGTGAGTCTGTGGAGAAGTAGGAACTCTAATACACTGTTGGTAGGACTACAAATTAGTGCAACCACTTTGGAAAACAGTACGGAGGATCCTCAGAAGAATGGGAATGAACCTACCATATGACCCAGCAATACCACTTCTAGTCCTCTATCCAAAAGAACTGAAACCAAACTACCAGACTAGTGTATCTATGTTTATAGCTGCACAATTCACAATTGCTAAACTTTGCAACCAGCCAAGATGCCCATCAACTGATGAATGGATTACAAGACTATGGGATATGTACACAATGCAATTTTACGAAGCCATAAAGAAGAGCAAAATTACATCATTTACAGGGAAATGGAGGGAACTGGAGAACATGATGCTAAGTCAGATTAGTCAGTCACAAAGAGTGAAAAGTCAGATGTTCTCCCTAATATGTGGAAGCTAGGGAGAATGGGACTTAGAAGGGACTCCAGACAAAGGAGAAAACTTTAGATGAGCAAGAAGGGCACCTAACTGAGGGAGATGGAAGGGGGGAAGAGGGAAACCCACTAATGCACACAATGTATATACTCAAATTTATCAGAGTCAATCACTATGCTGAGCACAAAAAGGAGGGAAGGAGGAGGGAATAGGGTGGTATTTGAGGGAGGGCTAAATGAGCAATGTGTGCATGCACGCTTCTGATACCCTGACACATCAAAATGTATAACTACAATGCACCAATAAATGAATATTTTTTTAAAAAAAGTTAAAATCTCAAAAAAAAAAGCCAAACAGATAGGCGAGGCTGCTTACCGAGTTCTTGGAAAATCCATACTTCAAGGTATATTTAAATTAGTGGATTGTCACCAATTACATGGTTTCCTTTTACTTAGAAAAATAACCCAAGGTGTTGTAGGCCACGCAGAACAGATGGAGTTGAGATGACACTTGACTTGTGCATTTATCAGGGTTCACTAGAGTAACAGAACTCATAGGACACATATACAATAAAAGGCAATTTATCAAATCAGTTTAGTCTTTTATGGTTAGATATAGAATGACCCCTTGAAGAGCGCATAAATTGGTGTTTGGAGCTGATGTAATTGAGTCATGAGGGTTGTAATCCCAGAAATGGATAAATCCATTGTAATGGATTTACCTGGGTGGTACCTGGTAGGTCAGCTCGGTGTTACTGGAGGTGGGTCCCTGGGGGTGCGACCTTGGGAATTATACATGGTTCCTCCTCCCCCTGCTCACTCTCTCACTTCTAGCCTCTGTGATGTAAAGAGCACAGCCCAGGTGCTCTCCTTCTGCCTCCCGCCACCATGCCCTGAGGTACACGGTCCCCAGCCTCACATGAACTGAGCCCGAAACCATAAGAAAATAAATCTTCTCTCCTCTCTAAGTTATATAGTCAGATATTTAGATTATGGCTGCAAGAATGCTGACGGATACACAGTCCAAAGCAGTGTAGTCCTAAGTTGCCCACTGTACGTGGAGAGCCGGAGGAACCAGTAGCTGGTTGAGCCATCCAAGAGCTGGAGTCTCAGAATTGGGGCAACCACTAATTCAGTCCCGGTCCAAGATGGAAAGATCAGGCCAGGAAACTCTCCGGAGAAATGATGGTGAAGGGCCAGTTTGAAGAGCTGATGGCCGATATCGCAGACCAGAGCAGACACACTTTCTTCAGGAAGAACCACACATGCCTTCCTTCTTTTATCCAGGTCCTGCGCCTATCAGAACGGTGCTGCCCACATTCAGGGCAGGACTTCTCCTTCAATCTGCCATTACATAAACCAATCATCTCATCAACACACCCAAAGTCACATCATCTTAGGTGTTTCATGATCCAGTCGAGTTGACAATGCAGACTAACCAGCACAACTTGGTTTTTAGCTGAACTTACCAACTCTGGATTTATGGCTAAGTAAGTGCTTCCATGAAGATCCAGGGCAGAGTGATGAGCTTTTAAACAATAAAATGAAGGTGCGTGATGAACCACAAACACTTCAACTCTCCGCTGACTTGAAATGAGATCACCACCAAAGGCTTGCTGTTTTAAGCCCCATTGTGTTCCATTTAGATGCGATGTTTGGTTTATTCAGCAATTCATTCAACCATTGTGTCCCTAGAACACTTGCTCTATCCCAAGTCCAGAGCTAGGTTGCAAGGTTGTGATATGAACAAATTAGACACCATTCCTACCCCTATAAAAGTCAAGGACTTATTTATTTAGTATCATCTGTTTCAGAGGGCAGGGAAAGTTTCACCTCCTTTTACAAACATCAAAAATGGTTAAAAAAAGTTTTCAGCTTAAATAGTTTTCTTTTGGTTGTGCCTTTAAGAGGTGATGGAGCAGACAGGTGTGGTGGTGAACACCTGTAATCCCAGTACTTGGGAAGCTGAGACAAGACGAGCACTGGTTCGAGGCCAGCCTCGGCAACTTTGCCAGACCCTCAGTAATTTAATGAGACCCTGTTTCAAAGCAAAAAATAAAAAGGGCTGGGGGTGTAGCTCAGAGGTAGAATGCCCCTGGGTTCAATCCCAAGTACAATGACAACAACAAAAAAGAAGTGATGTGGGGTGTGTGTGTGTGTGTGTGTGTGTGTGTGTGTGTGTGTGTTTCAAAGGCATTTTCATTTTTTTATATTCTCTGAGATCTTAATAACTCCAAATCCCTCTAGCAGGGAGCAGTTTGTACCTCAGACACACAAGAACATACATCTCTTCAACAACCACTGTGTTTGCCAACCAGTTCTTGGTAAATAGACCTGCTTTATGAAGGCCATCTGCCAACTTCCTACATTGTCCCAGAATGAGTACTAGCATCTGAGGCCCAACCTCCAACATCAAGTTCAGACCTTACAGCATACTCTCCTGAGTTCACTGAGATATGTTCCATAACCTCTCTGATCCTCAATTCCCTTACCTGAAGTGAGAAAATAGCTCAACTCTCCTGTGGTTTTCAGAGGACTAAATGAGATAATGCAGAAGAGTATAAGGACCAGTCTGTCGATCCTGTTACTACATCTACCACTTTTACAAACTATTAGTTACCAAGATTATTACCACTACCTTTGATCCTATAACTATTATAATAAAAGCTATAAGGAACCTTGATAGAGCAAGCTAAATTATCCCAGAGAATCTTAACATGAGCTCCTTTGCACGAGCCATCAAATATCTAAGAGGCAATACAACTGGAAACTTTCCAGATCAGCTGAAAATCCCTGGGAGATCTACAATCTGACACAACCCTGCAGAGCAGGAGGACATGGCTCTCTGCAGATCATCCCATTGGATATACCTGGCTGCTGAGAGTAGCCTCAGATTAGGCCAAGATTACAACCAGACCATATGTTCTAAGTGTATCTGTCTGACACTGACAGTTCTAAAGTTAAATCAACTCTTTGAAATTCCCCAGGATTTTCCAAATACCTGTGCATTCATATGCACTTGAAGTTTCATTGTTCTATTCCATTCGGTTCCAAAATCAAATGTTAATTGAGCACCACCCTTGAATATTATAGATGCCACAGGGACCCATTGGAGAATTAATATGTAGACATATGTACCCAGCATAGCATGCACTCAATTATTCTTAGTTCCCATATAATTAAAGATTTGAATACAACAAGGCTACTCAAACAGAAAGAGAAAATAGGAAAAGAAGCACACCACTAGGCTAATAGAGTTACTGAACTTCAGCATTTCATTTTGTTCGCTACAGAAGCAATTCAGAGCAAGGAGTGTGTTTTAGTTCTTGTCATTTTTCCCCCTCTCTGAAACACCAGGAGAGAAAGAAAGTTTCACATGACTAATGACTAAAATTCCCCTAGATTCCTCATTCAGAAAGGACCATTTTCTATATTTGAAATGTAATGAGAAAAATATCCATCAATGCTAAGCGCTTGAGTGTGGCTGTTCCCAACTAATAAATCACAAACCATGGTCAATCGGTTGATCCCGAAGCCTAAATGGGGAGACTGCTAAGCTCCTCCCTTTTACTATTCTGTCCCCACCTTTTTGCACAATCTTAGGCCTATTGGACAATTGTCATTCATTGTGGAGAAGGTATGGGTACAAGCTCCAGTCTGTGTCTCTTATATCTATGTCTATAGCTATATATATATCTTTGTGTGTGTGTGTGTATGTGTGTGTGTGTGTGTGTGTGTGTGTGTGTGTGTGTAAGAGAGAGACAGACAGACAGACAGACAGAGGAGAAAAAGAGACTGACTCTTGTACTAGATCAAATTACAACTGCCACCCCAATTTAACAATGTCCTTTATTTTATTTTATTTCATTGGTACTAGGGAGTAAACCCAAGGGAATTCTACCTCCAAGCTGCACCCAACCCTTTGTATTTTTTATTTTGTAACCAGGTCTCCCTAAGTTGCTGAGCTTGGCCTCGAACCTGCAGTCCTCCTGTCTCAGCCTCCCAAGTACTGGGATTACAGGCCTGCACTATCATGCCTGGCTTAACAATGTCCTTTATTATCACCCACAACTGTATTCTCTTGACACAACCCATAAGCACAGAGACTCAAGGAAACTAAGGGAGTTAGTTGTGAGAGATGTTTGGGGGAAGATATTTGAACACAATTCCAAGTATCTGGAAATTATTATTAAAGTTAGGGAATTGCTGTAGCTTGCTCAAAAGCTGTGGGAAAAGTAACCTAAATTGGGAAGGTAAAGAAGGGCATGGGAAGAAGTCGAGCCTTCCTGGTTCATCAGTTACCCTGGTAAATACCTTGTGTCTTCACTCAGACTACACATGCCCCTTCCTCATGCTAATTCTGGCTCAGGAAATAAAATCAAGAGTTCGGAACTGAGCAAAAACAAGAGGCAAATTTGATTTAAGCTTCAATTTTCCATGTAACACAGGTTGAAAATAGCAAGCTCTATTGACTCCTTGAGGGAATAATAAAGAACATCATGCATTTCTCTCAAGGCTTAGAAAAAGGCTCCCCCAGCCTAGTCCATGGCTGTATTTTCTAGAAATAGTGACGAAAACACCCTTCCCTTCACGTCATTATTTTTCTACAACTTCCTAGAAATGCCCACTAAGCAATACCTACAGGGAAAGGCGGTTGTCTGGCCTGACCTGTGAATTGGGTCAGCAGGTATTAATCACCTACGATATGCACTGCCAGGTGCCTAGCAAAGTTGAATTGACGGAAGCACCTGAAACATTCTCCCTCCCAGAGAAGTTAAGTCAGAGTGGAGAAGCAGCGTCTATACAGGTTAAGTGCAGAATCCCAAAGAGAGAACACAGAATGGAACACTGGAAGATAGAGTCCCAGGTCAGTGTATAATAAATGTGTAATAAAGGTTATGGGGATGGAAACAGAAAAGGCAACGTGGGCTGGGCAAAGTTTGCACAGGCTCAGATGAATGGGTAATGTTCTGCTGGTGAGATCCCAGGCATAATGTGGGGACTCCAAAATCCTGCACTGTATTTCGGTGATCCATCTGTGGTCACACAGAGCTAAGCTCAGGCATCAGGTTCCCACACCCCGGCCATCTCTCTTTCCAAGAGCCTGTCCAGATCTGTCTCTGGGCAACAAAAGTGCTACCTACTCAAAACTCTCAAGGTAAGAAGAAATGGGGACACTCCAAAAATCATCTGAGGCAGTGAGAAGCAGGGGATAGTAATTTGGTAAAATGTTTTTAAAAACCTCAAAAATGTCTTAGTGACTCGATAATTCCCCTTGGAATAATTTATGTTAGGGAAAAAATGAATCCTGTACATAATAATTTACCGCTGTCTTTATCTGTATATATAATGAAAAGTTTAAGGCAAACTAGTTGACTAAGAACAAGAAACTAATTATATAAAATTATGCTACATTGATAGAGTGAGGTACTGTTTAACTATTAAAATTAAAACAGGTTAAACCAGACATGGTGGGACATGTCTATAATCTAAATATTTTGGAGGCTGAGACAGGAGAATTGCAGGTTCAAGGCCAGCCTCAACAACTTAGTGAAAACCTGTTTCAAAATAAAAGTAAAAGCCAGGCGTAGTGGCACACTCTTGTAATCCCAATACTTGGGAGGCTGAGACCGGAGGATTCGGGTTCACGGCCAGCCTCAGCTACTTAGTGAGGCCCTTCGCAACCTAGTGAGACCTTGTTTCAAAATAAAGAATAAAAAAATAGGGCTGGGGGTATAGCTCCAAGGTAGAATGCCCCTGGGTTCAATCCCCAGTACCACAAGAAAATAAAAAATAAAAATAAAAATAAAAAGAACTTGGGATGTAGCTTGGAGGTAGAATGCCCCTTGGTTCAATCCCCAGTACCAAAAAAAAAAGACTAAAACAGATAAATATGCATTGCCATGAAAAAATGCTCATGACATATTAAGCATATAACATTATTTTGTATATTATTCTAATTTTGTAATAAAAAGGTATGTAACATACCGACCACACTACGATGGGTCCTTGTATGTATACCTGTAATTATAGATAAAACACCAAGTTGGTCATCTCTGAATGGTGGAACTAGCAGTGCATTTTATTTTATTTCTAATTATCTATGTTTTATAATTTTTATATGACTCAAATGTATTGCTTTAGATATTAAAAAATGCTAAAAACTAATAGTCGAAGAGCCACAGCAATGGACTCACAATATGGTCTGTGGAGGTCACAGGTTAATGTGTGACAGTAACTCGAACTCCAGGCAAAAATGTGGGCATGAAAAAAAATGTATTTTGACTAGAAGTCGGTTGGCCTGGCCATTTTATCCCAGACCCACCAAAGATGGCCTGGAAAATAAAAATCACCCCCCCCCAGCTCAGCAGCCTTGACCGTCTTCGGATTATCACCTGTGAATCAGATAAAAGGGAGAACAAGAGACACATGGCAGGTCCCAGCTGACATGAAGGCCCCGGAAGGGGACTGTGTTTCTAGGACTTGAAGAGAGCTGGAATTGATACCGCTGGCTCTCTCCGTGGACCTGAGGACCTAGCGAATCGGACAGGATAAAGGCGAGGTCCTCTGGGGCCCAGTTGGAGCCTTCTGAGGGGATGAAACACGCACCCTTGGAAAACTGACCCTGCTGCTATGCTACTTAATTAACTGTCTTTAGAGGAATGACAGAGAGCACATTACCCACTGAATAGGGAAAAATAAATAAAGCGGAGTTTATTAAATGGTGGAGAAAATGATTACAAGGTAAATAAAAACAACTAAGGGAGATGGAGACGAGGATGTGTTCAGGAAGAAAGATATTCCAGCCTAAGAGGTGGGTGGCGTGAGATGAGGAAAGACGGGAGCCGGCAGTGGAGTGGAGAGGATTTGCTGGGTCCAAACGCAGCGTGAAAACCCACTCGTGGCTTTCTTAATACAATGAAGGCAAGATAGGAAATAAAATGGAGCCCACTCAGGCCTACAAAGTTGGAAAATGCAGAGATTAAAGTCCTGAATAGCCCAGGAGTGGCACAGGAAGGGCTAGATACCTTTAGGAAAAAGTATTCACTGGAGGGTTAGAAACGGGCATGATGCATACTGGCCAGAGAAACTAAATGGCTGTCTGTCTGCTATAGAGCTGGAGAGTATAACCCACCACCCAGTGCAGAAATGAACCCTCTAGAGCCAAACCACCCGTCAATGCCTTTGAGAGTGAAGGGTTTGCACTTTTTTTGCGATACTGGGGATTGAACCCTGGGGCATTCTACCTCCGAGCTCCACCCCCAGCCCTATTTTTTATTCTTTATTTTGAAACAGGGTCTCACTAAGTTGCGGAGGGCCTAAGTAGCTGAAGCTGGCCGCGAACCCAGATCCTCCTGTCTCTGCCTCCCAAGTACTGGAATTACAAGCGTGCGCCACTACGCCCGACAGGTTTGCACTTTTTTACACCTGCTTCCTTCGATATTTAATATTCTACAAGAGTCTCTGGAGATAAACCATGTCCTTAAAAGTCACATGTAAGACACTGGTTCCACTCTGCCAAGGGTTCATTATTGCCTTGGACATATGGGTATGAAAAATCCTACTACACAGGATAGAGTCCTCGGCTTAGAATTTTGCCTAAGACTTTGTTGATGAAAGTAATGACATTCCCTGCAACATGATCTCCTTTGTTTGGGGGACAGTACTTTTCTGATGCATCACTCATGAGTTATGATCCCCTCCATAACTAGGCTCTTCCACAACCCCAAACCTATGTGGATACCTCCTGTTTAAACCACCTGTCTTCACCTCGCTGACTCACAGACTAGCCCCAAGTGGCATTTCTTGGCAGAAGACTTCTGTGCCAGCCCCTCCCTTACTCCAGGTAGGTCCCTTACTGGCATGTCATAACCTTCTTCTAATACTGCACTAAAAACTCCTTGAAGACATGGATTAAGCCTTTTTCCCACTTCCACATCTACCCACCAAACATAGATGCTAACACTTAGATAGTTCTCAATGTTTGCTAAATGAAAGAGCCATTGCACATTCCAACCGATTCCTCCCAGGGATACCCCCTCCCTCTTCTGTTCATGTTTTGGGAAGAATACTACTGATTCAAGTAGAGAATGGCTAAGATACATCCTTGCTCTGGTGGCTTCTTATGCATGCAGAGTTGCCGGGTTGATTTCATCTGAACCTCCTTGCTATCTCTTCCTTGGTTTGGGTTATTCTAAGCACTTACTAGAGGCCAGACCTGTCCTTGGCACAGTGAGTCCCAAACACCATGCCCTTTAGGAGTTTTTAATGTGATCTTAAATTTCTGAGTCATGAAAATCATGCAAAGTTTAAATATTAGCTCCTATGTGAAACCCGCTCTTAACTGCCAGTGGGTCAAGCTCCCCGGCTGCCCCCAGGCCTTGCCAGCCATCCGGTCACTGTAGCTTCCTGGTTTCTAGAAGTAAAGCCCAGTCCCTGACCACTGTTACTTCAGGGCTCCTTCATAAATGGAGTATCTACAATGATGATTTCTCCTAAACATGCCGCATTAGTATTTCTTTTTCGAGATAAGAAAACTAAGCCATTACAGAACTCACAAGAGTGCACATGGCTTGTCAGTACTGAGCAGGTGGCAGGGCTTGAGTCTTCTCAAAATACCAAAATGTCACTCTAACTTCACCGACCCTCTCTCTCTTAACCTTTTCTTTGTGACACCTTTTAAAATTAAAAAAAAAGAAGAAGAAGAAAAGAGACCCTCCAAAAAGCAGTGCAATCGCTATCACAAGACAGAATAGTTAGTGGTAAGAGCCCAGCTAGTGGCCCAGGTAATAACAGCTCTATATTCTGACATTGGAAAAATCATCTGGGGCAAGGCATGGAGCCAGTCTCTTTATAAACTAGTTTATGAACTCTGCACTTGTCATTACATTGTCAGAGAAGAAAGAAGGGTCTTAAATTGTTTCAAAGGAAACAGATCAATGCTGAGTCCTGGGAATGGTGTTTGATTTGCTGCATCTTCACAGAAAGAAGTGCCCAGGTAAAGAGTTGATATCCCTAGATACCAAGAGGCCTTCTTTGACAAAATGAACACAGTTGAAGAGCAGGATAAAGCCCCTGAGCAAGCTGCCACCGAGCAAATATTTGAGAAGATACAGAACAAATGTAGCATTGTCTCACCTCTTGGCATGCCCACAGCCCTATCTGTCATTAGAGCAAGACTCCAAAATGTTCAGCCATGTGTATTAACAAAGCTGCACCTCCTGTTGTGTTCATTCGCATTCTCCAAGAAGTAGATGCCAAAACGGGATTGGACATGTAAGAGGTTTATTGGGGGGAAAGTCAGTAATGGAGAATGGAAGTGGAGCAGGTGAACCTATCAAACCCCAGGTTAGGTCTGACCCATTTGAAGGAGAGAAGGAAAAAAGAAAAATTGGATGAAATGCCCAACTGCTACGCAGTATAGAGAAGGCTCCATTAGCCCATGAGAGAGTTCTTCAGCCAAAGTTGCCCATTGGAAGAGTCCTACCTCTTCCAGAAATGGGAGTGTATCTGTGTTCCAGCCCAGCCATTGGCCAAGGACAGCTCAGAGAAAGCATGGTGAAATGACTACTGAAGGGGTCTGTGGAGCCTGGGGGCCCACTGGGAGCCAGACCTTATCCAGAATATCCTCTATTACCTGGACTCCTCTGACCATCACTGTAACAGGGAACCAGGATGATGTTTGTGGTCTCTGGGTAGCAAAGTCAACTCAGACCCTATGTCTAATTGTCCTCAAAATATCTGGTGGTTCTGCATTTCCATCTATAATCATCCAAGTAAATGGCTCTATAGGCCCCTATAAGAAAACGCTATAGAAACCATCATGGTGCACGTTTACCAGAGTCAAAAGGTTCTGGATCTAAAAACTGACTCAGATCTCAGAACTTGGCAAGGGAGTGGGACTATTTCTTACAAGAACACCCACAGCCCCCTGAATCTCCATTTCTACCATTTTTCTACCATTGCTTTTGATGGTGTTAAGCACTTCCTTGCTGGCTGTTCCCTATTTTGTCCTAGGAACGCTCTGTTGTATTTACCACTTACAAAGCCTTTGGAGTGTCAAGCACTATGGCTGCCCTTTGACCTTGATGTGAAAAGTGTGGCTTTCTGGCTTTCCGAAGTTAAGTCCTGTCCCCTTACCTCTAATGTAAGGGCTCCATCATCTCCATGAAGATCAACAAGCCCATCTCCCTGCTCACCCCTCTTACCATCATCTCTGACCTGCAGAGTTATGTTGATGCCCATCTCACCGGTACATTCCTAATGACTCTGGTCAGTCTGCTATACAGCATTACCCATTCTTCCCATGCAGGAGATAAAGGTCTCTTTTTTAAGGTATTAAGGAGGCCTCCTGACTCTCACACTTAATCTTTAACTGCTTGTTAATGGCCTTCGATTTTTCATGCCTCTTCAGGGCATCAATCCAACTTAGCAACTAACACCTCTCTTTGTAGGCATTTCTCCCCTTCCATATTTCAAGTACTTACACTGTCACATGTGCAAGGGAGTTCCTCTCCAGGGTGGTCTTCCCAGGTCACTGTAGTGAAGTCTTTAGCAACTGGGCCACCAGTCTCAGAATGTAGCAGTTCTTAAAAGTTTAAATAAGGCCAACAGAAAGTTTAGACCAAGCCAAAGCAGCTCATCATTAGTCACTGGCTGAACTCAGTCATTGACTAGAGCAGACCATGGAAAGTGAGGCTTTCTGTGAAAGCGATGTAGATTTAAAGTTAAGGGTATTAGTCAATGACTCTCTGCAGCAGGGACTCTGAATAGCATATTTGCATGGTCACCAAACCTAACTGCTGCAGGGACTTACTGAAAATGTGGAAGGAGTCCAAGATCTAGCAGAAAATCAGGGGACTTACTGAAAATGTGGGAAGAATACAAGATCTATCAGGAAACCAGGGGACAAATATAATGAGAAACAGGCAAAAAAGAGACTGGTTATCATTAGAGAAACTACTGAAAGTATCTGTCCCCTTGTGATAGGCAGGATTGTAAAATGGTTCCCATAATCCTCATCCTTGGATAACCTCCTCCTGAGTGTACATGGCACTTGTGAATATGGTGATATATCACTCCCATGGGTATGATACATTTCATGGCAAAAGGTGTCTTTGAAAATGCAATTAAAGTTACCAATCAGTTCCTTTGGATTAATTAAAAGGGGAATGATCAGCACAGACCTAATCTAAAAACTATCTGGATGAGCCAGAGAGTTTTCTCCAGCAATTGGTAGAAGGGAGAGTAATTCAATATGTGATGGAGATTCATCTTGAGAGACCCTGCTTCTAGCTGTCATGACTTGGGCAGGCCTATGAGGTCCATAATGGGGTACTATGAGCAACTTCTAGTAGCTAAGAGTCCTGCTGACAGGAGGAAATGGGGACCTCAGTCCTATGTCATGGGAACTGAATTCCACCACTAACCTGAATGAGCTTAGAAGCAGATTCTTCCTAGAACTTCAGAGAAGATTGCTGGTACCTTGAAATTTGAGCTCCAAATTTAAGAAACTGTGGGATAACAAATTAGTATTGGTGTGTGTGTGTGTGTGTGTGTGTGTGTGTGTGTGTGTATGTGTGTGTATGTGTGTGTGTGTGTGTGTGTGTGTGTGTTGTGTTATTGGCGATTGAATCCAGTAGGGTTCTACATCTGACCTACACCCCCAACCCTATTTTATTTGTTATTTTTGAAATAGCGACTCACTAAGTTACTGCACACTGGTCTCAAATCTGTGATCCTAATTAGTATTGTTTTAAACCACTGTGTTTGTGGTAATTTGTTACACAGCAGTAGAAAACTAATATACTCCATCTCCATTCTTCCCCCCAAAACATAGATTAGTTAAGTTTCATGGAAGGATGGATTGACAGATGATGGATAGATAGATATATGATAGATGATAGATAGATGATAGATAGATAGATAGATAGATAGATGATAGATAGATAGATAGATAGATAGATAGATAGATGGATGATAGAGTCAAACAGATGGATCATGCTTGTGACAATGCTCTCTAAAGCTTGTGTACCCTCCTTGAACCAAGTTTCTTTATGTGCAAAAAAATGAGGGTGAACAAAAGCAATTTTTGATAACTAAGCAATAAGTACCTTTCCAGTTATAGGATCACTAAGATCCGTTGCTGCAGTGAGTAATGTGACTGGACACATTCCATTTTTGTGATTTTATTATTTACTAATCTCCCTTTACTAATGCATATTAATAATTTTAATAACTAAAAACCTTTAACTTTTTTATCTTTGTACCAAGTACATGTATCATTTCATTTAATCCTCATAAATCCTATGATGTAGAAATCTTGTGATGTATAATGTAGAAACCATCCATTCTTACACTTTTTTTGTTCACAAATACTTACTGAGCACCTACCAAATGCTAAACACTGTACTCTGCCCTGGACACATAATGGTAAATAAAGTTTTAAAAAATATTGCTGCTTTCATGAACCTTATTCTCCTGGGTGAGCTAGACAATAAATGAGTAAACAAGTACATTAATAAGATAGATTCAAATTCAGTAAATGCCATGAGGGAAATAAAGGTAATGGGGTAGCGAGTACTGAGGTAGAGGATGACCACTTTCGGCTAAGACTTGATTAATGAAAAAAATCCCATAACCCAAAGTTTGGAAGAAAGTGCATTCCAAACTGAAGCTATCAGAAGAACAACATATGAAGGCTTGAAGCAAGAGCTTGGTGCATTCACAAAAGTGAGGGCCAACGTAGAAACCGAGGTTCAGAGGAGCTGAGCAAGTGGCCAAAGTTCCCTAGCAGCAACTTGAAGAACTGGGACTTGAATGCAGATTCAATCCTGAGCCTGAGATATTACTTAAGATGTTCTCCAGAGGGGCTGGGAAAACAATGGCTCATGGGCTAAATCAAGCCCACCAACTGTTCTGGTATGGCCCATGAACTAAGAACCATTTAAAAATGGTTGAAGCCAGGTATGGTGGCGCATACCTATAATTCCAGTACTTGTGAGGCTGAGACAGAAGGATTGTGTGGTCAAGGACAGCCTCTGCAATTTAACAAGACACTGTTTCAAGAAATAAAAAAAAGGGATGGGGGTGTAGCTTGGAGGTAGAATGCCCCTGGGTTCAATCCCCAGTACCACAAAATAAATAAATACATAATAAAATGGCCAAAAAAAGAGCCATGGCATATGGCTTTGACATGTGAATCACATGGGAAAATTATTTGAAATTAGATGAAATTCAAATTTCTGTGTCTATAGATAACGTGGTACCGGTACACAAGCCTTGCCAATTTGCTTAGGAATCGCCTGTGGTTGCTTTTGTTCTATGATAACAGGGTAGAGTCGTTATAATTAAGACTATAATGTCCATAAAGCCTTATATATTTGCTATCTGTCCCATTTTAGAAAACATTTGCAGACCCCTACTCTGTACCCTCTTTATCAGACCACTGAAGTAAGAAGGAAATATTTGTCACCGGTGAGGCGCTCTGGCTCCCAGGTGAAACCTAACGGAAGAACATCCAGGCTGAGTCGTCCCACTGCTGGAGCTTCCAGGCAGGCTGGAGTGGCTGAAGAAGATCCGCGAAGAGCAGTTCTGCTCTGTGTTTTATGTTCAGGGTTCTTTCTGCTACTTCAATTCTTACTACTATAGCTTCAGCCCAAAAGAAGAGTTTCAGAGAAGGGGAGATAAGGAGAAGCAGAGAGTTAGAGAGGAAAATGCACAGGATACAAACAGACAAAATTGTATTTCAGAAATCAAGATGAGGCAGACTACTTGTGAGCATGAGGAAGAGAGTTAGGAAATAGAGCATTTTTTAACAGATTCTTTGGCTACCCTCTGAGAAATGTTATAGAATCCTGGCCTCGTTACTTACTCGTTAGCATCATTTTTCAAGATATGAAGCCTCAATTTTCTCAACTATAAAATCTTAAGGGAAGCCAGCCATGGTGGTACACGCCTGTAATCCCAGTACTTGGGAGGCTGAAACAGGAAGATGGCAGGTTTGAGGCCAGCCTCAGGAATTCAGCGAGACCCTTAGCAACTTAGTGAGACCCTATTTCAAAATAAAAAGGGCTGGAGGTGTAGCTCGGAGATAGAATGCCCCTGGGCTCAATGCCTAGCACCAAAAATAATTAATTAATTAATTAATAATCTTAAGGAAGGAGACATTCCTATCAAGTGAGGGGCTCCTACTATCTATGGTCACATCACCCAGTGTCTTCTTAGCATGGCTTGTTTAAGTGTCTGTTTTGCGCACTAGCTCTCTGAACTCACCTTATAAACCCAGCACTTTACCCAGTATCTGCTCCTTGGTGGGCTTTCCATCAATATTAGCTGAATGAATAAATGAATGCTAATGATAAATTAGATGTGCGTGCAGCTAGACATAAATTAAAGCACCCAGCCCAGGACCCAGACATTCAAAAGGCCTAATACGTGCTAGTTTTTCCACCTATGAAAGAAACAACATCAACTTGCCCCTCCACACGCTGGCTGTTGCAATTTCACAAGCTTGTCATGCTCACTACCGAAATGCCACCTGCTGAAGTTTCATAAACCCCAGGGGAGAGGACAGAGTCAAAAGCTGTTTCCTTGATAAATTACCCTGGGTGTTTCTTTCCAAAGTGGTTTGCAGATGACATAATCGTACATAAGAACAGACTGGTATTCCCAGACATTCGTTCTCAGATACAACAACTTACTTCCCAGAGAAATCGAAGGAGGAAAATGTGTGCCGTCCTTTTCTGCAATTCCTCATGGAGAAGTTCTCCTTTTCTGTTGTTGTTGTTGTTGTTTTGTTTTGTTTTGTTGTTGTTTAACCAAAAAAAATGCTGAGAAAGTGATCAAAAAGTTGTAACTCACATCGTCTACACTCAGAGTAGTGAGCCTGGAAGGGTAAATGCAGCCACTACAAGATTTCACCATAACTCCCACTCTTTATGTGCATTTCCAGCCCCACCCCAACCCCCATAGACCACACAGACTTCTTACAATCGTCTTTTACTTTCTCCCATCTGCTTCTTTCCCCAGTTGCAGCTACTCCCACACCTACACAGGAGAGGCAGGAGAGACCTGCCATTTCTCGTTTTAAAGGCTGCAGGGAGGTCCTGAAAACCTATTGGCTTATCTTCCCACTCCCCAGTTTGGAGACTTTGGGAAAGATGTGCAACTTCCCCAAGTCTCAGTTTACCCATCTGCACAATAGGAATGCCAATGCCTATCTCACAGAACTGTTGTAATAAATAGATGAAAATGTGTGTATATGGTGTGTGTGTGTGTGTGTGTGTGTGTGTGTGTGTGTGTATAATGAACTTAATACACAGTACTCACTAATAAGGGGCTTATTGTCATTGTAAGTTATACTAACAAGGTAGTTTCAGAAGCAGCCTCATGTCATCCAATAATTTCTGTCATTGACCAAAAAGCTCATAATGTGATAAGTGCGGTTCTGAGTATTTTTCCCATGTTTCTGTGTTATCCTTGCAATAGTCCTATCAGAGAGGAAGTCTGACAATCTCCACTAAACAGATGAGGATATTTGCCCAAGGTTATTCCAGGGATGAGTGGCAGGCAGAGCTGGGATTTGAACCAGGGTGTCTGGCTCCAGAACTGGGGCACTTCACCACCACCCTGAACCATTCACCTTTGAAATACCACAAAGGTTTTATAGTCCAGAGACCCTCATGGAGACACTACCAACGAATCAGAAAGGAAAAAAAAAGGTTCTAACAGCAATAACAGATTTTCTTTCTAAGATTTTATAGTCTTTTGTTCTGATTTCCAGGAAAGTTAGCTCTTCTTGGATAATCTCGTCATACTCCCACAAATTTTCAATAAGTATTCATTTTAGATAAAGAGCAAAAAGGATTAATATAAATTATTTTGTGCATTACAATATAATGCAATTATATAAAAACTGAATACAGAGAAAGGCACAGAATAGATCACTGAAATAAAAGACTTCAAAATGTCAATAATAGTCATTTTTTTAAAGAGATGGCCATCCTACTTTCTTTCTTTCCAAATTTTCTATATTTTCCTATACATCACTTTGTGGAAGAAAAATACTATTTCATAAAATGAATACTGCACATTTTATCAGTTTTTCTGCACAGAAACCAGCACTTGATTTCTCTTATTATCTGAACTATGCAGTGGAGGCCAATTGTGCTTGTTTAAATACTTCAAAGTTTCTTTAAACACATAAAAAATTAACATTTTCTCCTATTTAAATTCAATAGCCAATTCTCTTCTACTTTTCACATGTGCTAGTTTAAGCCTGACATTTAGAAACTGCCTAAAAACGTTTCTGTGAACAGAATCTGCCAAAAAATAAAAGTTTATTTTCTCTCTGATTTTATGCTATGGGACGACTATGCCCTCTCTTGTCCAGGTGTTCTACAAAGTTCCTACAAGCGTTTACTGCCCCCATTGTGCTAAATACTGTACTGTACAAACAACAGACTGAAAATAGAGACAACACTATTCTCAATGCCATTCTGCATCAGACCTAAAAACTGACCAACTCATCACATTTAGAAAGCTCTAAACGGGGTATTGTGCTAAGTGAGATTAGCCAGTCTCAGAAAGTGAAGGGTCATATGTTTTCTCTTATATATGGAAGCTAGAGAGAAACTAGAAAACAGAAGAGACTTCAAATAAATGAGCAGAGATAGCAGTAGAATAATGGAAGGAGATTTGATGAAGGAATCAGTTCAAATTACCCTATGTACATTCGTGAAGCTATCAATACCAATTTCAAAATGATGAATGGGGAGGAGGAGGTGGCAAGGCAGGATCCAGAAGAAAATGCACCAGGTGCTACATACATGGATGTTTCTACCATGCTAAACCTCAATATGATATATGGTTACAATGTGCCAATAAAAGTGTATTTTTAAAAAAAAAACATTTCCTAAAATGTGACAAGCATGGAACTAGGTATGTTATGAAATAGTTAATATTCTGGGAAGCCTGGTGTACTAGTTAGGGTTCTCCAGAGAACAAAAAGCTGAGCTGATAGAAACAGAGACAGATATAGAGCCAGAGAGAGAGAGAAAGACAACTAAAGAGATCTGTTTTAAGGAATTGATTCACATAATTGTGGAGATACAAGTCCAACATCTGCATGCTAAAAACCAGGGAAGCATTGTTTGAGTCCAAGGGCCACCTGCTAGTAGAATTCCTTCTTGCTCAGGGAAGGTCAGTTTTTGTTCTTTTAAAGCCTTCATCTGAGGCTCGTCCACCTTACAGAAGGTAATCTGTTTTATTCAAGTCTACCAATTTAAATGTTAACCGCATCTCCCAAAACACTTTCATAGATATATCCAGAATACTGCTAGACCAAATACCTGGGCACCAAGGCCCCACTCAAGTTGGACACAAAATTACTCATCATACCTGTGATGCAGCCAAGGTTAAGAAATGAGCCTCAAAACACCTCCACCTCCCGTTATGTAGTTACCACTTATTAATATTTTCAAATCTTCTGTGGAATTGCTTTAGCGAATAAAATTCCTGACTGTAAAATTTAAATATTTAAAAATAAAATTGTCAACACTTAAATACAGAAAAAATCTCAGTAATTAGATCACTTTTTTTCAAGTCATAGAAAAGAAGCCTGAAGTATTAGATATTCAAAGATATACAAGTTTATTAACTACAGCAACCCATTTTAGCCAAAACTGAGTACTACAAATTAACAAGTTAATTTCCTCCTGGATCTACTTTAATGATCATATTTAAATGATCAGTAACCTGCACACTGATTATTGATATGGAAATAAATGCCAAATGGACTTTCAAATAATGTATTCTCAGGGGAGGTCAAGCATGTCTCACATAGTCTAGATTTTGTTCTTAATGAAGGTAATTTTTCTAGCTTATGTCTGACTTAGAGTCTGTGTTAACAACATCCAAATTATTAAGGCTCTTCTACAGAAGAGAAAGGCAGGATTTGTCTAGCAACTTCGCCACACATTCGGTCTTTTTTGCTGTTGTTTAAGACACAATATTCTTCATTTGTGCAGTACCAGAGGGTAGAAAATATCCCTGTCTTCCACAGGGAGGGTTTCTCCTTTAGTGTGAACGGTAGCAGCTGTGAAGGGAGGAATATTTCAGAAGGACCCATATGTACATGCCTCGCACAGGACCTGAGAAAATGCAGGCTGGCCTGGAGTCTGAGTATCACATACAGCCAAGCTGAGGAGGAATATGCAGGTCACTTCACGTGCAAAAGTATTTCCTGCTGGGCTCAAGAGAGACAGGACACAGGAGGTTTACCAAATGGAAACTAAGGAGTTATCCAAACAATACAATTATTTCAATGGAGTCTTCTTCCAAAGACTTATTTCTACAGTTCCAAAGTCCTTCTACAAACATGACTTTGTTCAGGTGTAGTTGTGAGGATTTCCCCTTTATTACCAGAGAGATAGTCAAATGAAAAATTCCTTGAAATCTTTTAGTGCATTTTACATACGGGGTGTGTCCATCTTATTTTTCTATTTCACCAGGCCTGGTGCTTTTCCTTGATAGTCATTTTTCCATTCAAGACTTTTTTAAAAGATTTAAATAAATAGCATATAATCACTATAGGTAGCTGCACTATTCTCAATTCCATCTTATCCCATTCTTCATCCTTTTGGCCTTAAACTCTGTGTGTGTGTGTGTGTGTGTGTGTGTGTGTGTGTGCGCGCGCGCGTGTGTGTGTTTACTGGGTATTGAACTCAGGGGCATTCTACCGTGAAGCTACACCCCCAGCCCTTTTTTACTTTTTGTTTTGAAACAGGGTCTCGCTGGGTCACTGAGAGTCTCGCTGTGTTGCTGAGGCTGGCTTCATGTCTATGATCCTCCTGTCTCAGCCTCCCAAGTACTGGAATTACAGGCATGAGACACCACGCCCCACTTGAACTGCATCTTTGATGTTGAACTTCATTCTTTCCCCATAACTTGAGCCGGTGAAGAGACTGAGGATTCCATTTCCTCTGAAAAGGAATCTGAGCGATTCCATCTCTGCGTGGGGCTCAGAGCTGAAGGCCTTTGAATAAATTGCCCAGAAATTTTTCAATATTTGCTCAGAAAGCCCCCCAAAGTCAGGAGCAGTCATTTCCTGGCAGCCCCCCTGAAGTGTGAACACAACCCTTCCCAAGCATGTGGGAGGGTCAGGATTTCAAAACCCTGCTTTGGCACTTTTGGTCTAGGTTACTGGGGCAAATCCCAGATTCAGTTTGCACCCTCGTAAAATGGTGATTCGTTCCATATATGGTGCCCATCACATCATAGGAGTTCCGTTAAAACCAGCTTCCAAATATTAGAAAAGAGCCGGGCGTGGTGGCGCACGCTTGTAATCCCAGTACTTTGGGAGGCAGAGACCCGAGGATCCGGGTTCGCGGCCAGCCTCAGCTCTCTCTCGCTCTCTCTCTCCCGGTCTCTCTCTCTCTCTTTCTCTCTCTCTCTCTCTCTCTCTCTCTCTCTCTCTCTCTCTACTTAGTGAGGCCCTCTGCAACTTCGTGAGACCCGGTTTCAAAATAAAGTATAAAAAAATAGGGCCGGGGGTGTAGCGCGGAGGTAGAACGCCCCTGCGTTCAATCCCCGGTACCGCAAAAAAAAAAAAAAACAACAAATATTAGAAAAGAAAAGCACAATGCTGGCTGTAGAATTCAAGTTGTTTGAGAGAATGTCTGTAGGATGAGATATCACAAAGAAAACAATGTATTCCCCATATTGATGTGTTTTTTAATGAGAAGTCAGACACATTCACATTCAGTTTTAATAAAAAAAGAAGAAAGACAGATACTCGAACTAGATGCCCAGGAATTCAGCTGAGCTCTGCTCAGTTCCTGAAAGGCTGAGCCATGCTCACTTAGGAAAGTTTGAGTCCCTCGGAGATCCAGCTGTACAAAGATCAGAGCAAACTACACACACGTCCTCCTAGGGAGGGGGCAGGGTGGTCTTGGAAAGTCCTTGTTAGTGCTGGCTGCCAACAGCTGCTCTCCAGGTTTTTTCCAGGGCCCCCACCACCCTGTTGTAAATTTACCTTCCTTCTCCCAACAGGCGATAGCTACAAAGCCCAGGCAGCTCGGTCCTGTGTAGCATTGAAAGGTTTCCACCAAAAGGGCTAGGAACATCAAAGACCATCCAGGCTGGGACCTCTGCTGATTGTCGAGACATGTGTGCCCACCTATTTTAGACATCAGAGCTAAAAGAATCATCCAGAAAAGGAAATCCCTGAGAGGGAGTGCCTTGCACACTCTAATGCTGGACGGTTGATTGTGCAGAGGGGAACGCTGAAATCCATTTGATGTATTTATGGCACCTGCTCTGTGGAGGACTTCAAAGCACGCAATGACCAAGCGCCACAAGGCTTCCTCAGAAATGCACTGTGGACCCAATAAATACATAAGTAATTTGACATTTCTTTGACATTTATTGGCTTCCCAGAGGCTTATGGTATATGAGAGACAGGCCACTTGAATTTTAAACAGTATCCTACTGACATCGTTTGGGTTATTGTTTAAAAATAGCTTTATCTACGCACTATCCCCCCAACACAAGTGAAATAAAAGAAATGAGTATTGAGAAACTATGAATTTTGGTAAGTGCTTGCGGTTGGATGGAGACAGACACCCATTGCTTCCCTGAGAGATGGAACCAGCTGCGCTGCAGAGGAAATTCCTCCTTCAAGAGTCTAACCTTCCCAGCTAGATATGGCGGTGCATGCCTGTAATCCCAGTACCGGAGAGACTGAGACAGGAGGATCGCAGGTTTGAGGACAGCCTCAGAAATGTAGTGAGACTCTCAGCAATCTAGCAAGATACTGTTTCAAAACAAAAAAATAAATAAAAAGGGCTAAGGGTGTAGCTTGAAGGTAGATGCCCCTGGGTTCAATCCCCAGTACCACAGGAAAAAAAAAAAAGTGTCTGCCCGGCGTGGTGGTGCACGCTTGTAATCCCAGTACTTGGGAGGCTGAGACCAGAGGATCCGGGTTCGTGGCCAGCCTCAGCTACTTAGTGAGGCCCTCTGCAACTTAGTGAGACCCGGTTTCAAAATAAAGTATAAAAAATAGGGCCGGGGGTGTAGCTCGGAGGTAAAATGCCTCTGGGTTCAATCCCCAGTACCACAAAAAAAAAAAGTGTCTGACCTTCCATCTTATAAGAAGGCACCCACTGCTCTAAAAGCTTGATGGCATCCAGTTCATTTGGGGTGAATTTAACAAACTGCACTGGCCAGTCCATGAAGGCTTTCCTTGGATAGAGGTGATGAGCGTGCTATAGATGGCTTGTATCAGTTCACGGCACAGAGTCACGGAATGTTTCTCCATTGGAACCACCTGCACTGACAGTTAACACGAAACCCTGAAGGAGGAGGAGAAGCCGCAGGCGGAGAGACGGACAGGCCTCCTGTAGACATCTTGCACCAATATGCTCCGGCCAAGCGAGGAAGCCGTATCTCATCTTCAAACGGCTGCACTTTCTACGGCAGCTCTTAAAAAACACTGTTTGTAATTGTAACCAGATTGTCCTTCCGCCAAACACACCATAGAATCTGGTAATAAAGGTAATGTTCTTCTATAAAACAACAGTTTCATGAAATGATCAGAGCCTGGCCCAGTGTCCTAAACACTTACCTACCCCTTAAAGTGTTGAATTAGATTAAAGTGCCGTGGGGACATAACTGATGTAATGTTTCAAAATCATAAATGCAGGAGGAGGGATTTTAAAGCTGGATAATGGAGAGAATGGAATAATGCAATAAAAGCTGGCACAAACGCTGAGTCTGTGATACTTGATTTATTGTTTTAATATAATGCTGTAAAGGCCGTGCTTGAATCTACAGCAGTATTGTATTTATCTAATAGCCGTGATCCTAGCAGTGGGTGTTTAACAATGGCTTGAGACTGGAGGTGGAGGTGTACACACAAATGGAGCTGGTTTCAGGATGCTCCCCAAGAAAGGTCACAGAAGTGGGGAGAAGTTGAGGGACTGTGTTTCAGGGTACCTGAGAGCCCCCTCTGAAAAATCTCATTTCTCCCTTCTCCAGCATGGCGCTGCAGCCTGTAGAATTGCCTCCAGCCCACCAAAGCTCAGAAAATTGACCCTGGTAAGTGATTATGGCCCATGGGACTGGTCTGAACCCACAGCTCTGGGTCCTCGCTGGGGCTAGTGGAGGGGAGCACTGCCAGCAGGGGAAGCAGGCCAGAGGGAAGACTCGTGTGTTCCTACCTCCCTGCTCTGCTCTCCTGGGGTACACTAGAGATGGTGCCATGAGCTTCTTGCTGGGGGATTTTTCAAATGTCCTATACCACAAGAAGGGGAATTAGGCTTAGTACATGGGCTGACATCCTTGCTTTTATAAAAAGAAAATCAAAACTGATGAAGCCATCTCTACCAGTTCACCATGAGCCTATCCAACGTGGGGTCCTTCCGCGCTTCCTCAGGGGCATGATATAAGAGCTAAGAGATGCTCCGGCTTCCGAGCTGTACTACTCCATCCTAATGTTGTAACTTCATGCTGATCAGTAGAAATTCATCAAGCCTTAGCTTCTTTGTCCTTACAACAGGGTTAAGAATATCAGCTACCTCCTAGAGGATTAAATAAAATACTGTATAACCAGTAATGTTGGAGCAGTTCAGGGGTTATAATCAAAGCTTAATGTTTCCCCTTTAAAATGTATTCAGCGGGGAAGTTTTGACTTGGAAATCTTGTCTGAAGCCTGGCCCACAATATATGGGCCTCAGATAATAACACATCTACCAATCATATCTCAAACACAGTCTCAATGCAGAAATTAGTAGGCTCAGTTCCAGTAATTTTAACTTGACTTCAAATATTCTCCCCTCCCCAAGCAGGGATCCATTCCATAGGGAATGTGGTTCTTCTAGATGGTCCTCTTGGGCAGAGCCCCTTTAATGAGGCCCCTGACCCCATATTCTGACCATGGTGCGCACCTCTGGCCATGTTCAGCTTCCCTACCTCCTCCTCCCTCAGCCTTCTCCTCTCCTCCCTCCTGCCTATTCTCCCCACTTCAGTCCAATTCAATGTGCCCCCAGAATGCCAGGGCACACATTCTACCATCCAAGAGGTCCATGAAGTCCTTCCTTGGAGGGAAGAAGATGAGGAGTGTGGCTGCAAAGAAATCTTCTTCATAAATCCACTTTTTCTGTCCTTTTATATCCTGGTGGGTTTTCATGCCATTGAAAACCCATGAGGCCACATTGGTTCTTCTCCATTGGAATTTATTTTCTTTAATTTTTTTCTTCTTTTTTGGTACTGGGGATTGAACTCGAGGCAGGCATTCTAGCTCTGAGCCACACCCCCTCGCCCTACTCTATTTATTTATTTATTTATTTATTTATTTTTGAAATAGGGTCTTGCTGAGGGCCTCACTAAATTGGTTATGCTGGCCTCAAACATGTGATCCTCCTGTCTCAGTCTCCCAAGAACTGGGATTACGGGTGTGTGCCACCATACCCAGCTGGAATTTCATACCTATAGTATTCCTCCCCTCTGTTGAGATACCCAGTTTAACCTCCTATCAAAGGTATACAGAGTGGTTAGCATTTGCCTAGCATAAAGTGAATACTTTTAAAAATTGCATCTTTCCAAAGTAATAATGCCAATCATAAATTCCAGCACTTAGTACAGTAACATCAAGCTTGAAACGCCAACCAATGCATACTTCCCCCCTCATTTAAAGTCTTCTAGTGCTGGGCAGAGGCACACATCCGTAATCCCAGTACTTGGGAGGCTGAGACAGGAGGATCACAGGATCGAGACCAGCCTCAGCAACTTAGTAAGACCCTCAGCAACTTATCAAGACCCTGTTTCAAAATAAAAACAACTGTGCATGTAGCTTGGAGGTAGACTGCCTTGGGTTCAATCCCTAGTTCCAAAAAGAGAAGTCCTCTATTGGCTTTCCTCTGCACTTCAGATAAAAATGTCTTCTGTGTCATTCACACCCAAGGCCCTGCCCATTCTCCAAACTCCACCTCCTATCACTCCCCTCTTCCTGCATTTCCAGCCACACTGGGCTTTTTAGGCGGTTCTTTCCAACCTCAGGATCTCTGCCCTTCCTACTCTCGCTGCCTGAACACTCCCCCCTGGTCTCTACTCTCGCTCAGATCCCTCAGAAAGACACAATCCCGCCACCCAGCTGGGGTTGATGTCTACACCACCCCACTCCCAGGCACAGACAAGCCCGTCCATACAAAACATCCCCATCATAGCATGTACCATAACATGAAACAGTCTTCTTGATTTTTCTATTCCCTAATGTTAGAGACTGAATGTTGTGTTCTCCCTCAAATTCATGTGCTAAAGCCCAAACCCCCAGTGTGATGGTATTTGGAGGTAATAAGCTTTAGAGGAGATCATGAAGATGAGGCCTCCAGGATAGAACTAGTGCCCTTCCAAGAAGAGGAAGATCAGAGCTCTCTGTCTCTCTCCACCTCTCACGGGAGGCCATAAAGTAGGCAGCCATCTTCTACAAACCAGGAACCAAATCCACTGGCACCATGATGGTGGACCTCCCAGGTTCCAAATCTGGGAGAAATAAATGTCTGTTGTGCAAGCCACCCCATCTTTGATATGTTGTTACAGCAACTTGAGCCAAAAAAGATACTTTATTATCTGTCTCCTTTCCTCCCGTGAACAATGATGCCTCCTCTACAATTTTCATCTAAAGAAAAATGTCTCCCTTTTCTCAAGTGGGTGTTCATTTCCCAAGTCTTTGGGGTATAAGAGGATAATCATAATTAATATATAAGGAGCATATATGTGTTTTAACACAACAATCTTTTAAGGTAGGTACAATTATTATGCCCATTTCTTCTGAAAAACTAAGGCACACAAAAATGGTTACATAAACTAGTTAGCTGGTAAGAGGTAGCATCAGAATTTTTTTTTTTTTTTGTGGTACTGGGGATTGAACTCAGGGGCTTCTACCTCTGAGCTACACTCCCAGCCCTATTTTTTATTCTTTATTTTGAAATGTTTTTAATATTAAATGACTTAAAATATATAAAATTTGCAGAATAGTGCGAGCACAAAAATGATATATAAGTGAGGGACCTGCCTGTTGGGAGCTAGAGAGCACAAGAGAGGGAGGTGTCAGAAGAACTGGGAAACCCCTGCAGGCTGGAAGAGGGCCTCATCCCACCTAAGGACTAGTCAGTGGATGAAACTTCACTCCAAGAATATGCATTTAGAGATGCAAGATTTGCCCAGTTGAGATGAAACAATTCAGCACAAAGCAAAAAGAAAAAGAGAAGTACCTTCCTTCTGGGGTGGCACCATTATCCCCAGCATGTCCCATTCAAAAATCACAGATTCTAATTGCCCACAGGTTCTTCCTCAACAGGGAAGTCAGCTGGCACAGGATCGCCTTTACCACCCCTGATGCAAGGCCCGGCCCTGGCCTTTGCTTCAACAATTCAAATGAAGGAAGGTTTCTGTTTCCCCAAAACAGAACTTGTAGGAGGTTGAATAATGGCCCCTCCTAAAAGTCCATGTCCTAATCCCCAGGACCTGTGCCAGTTCCCTCAGACCACAAAAGGGACTTCGTAGATGTGCTTCAGTTAAGGATTTTGAGAGGAGATTTTAGTCTGGGTTGTCCATGGAGGCAAGCCTCAGCAACTTAGTGAGATCCTCAGCAATTTACTGAGACCCTGTTTCAAAATAAAAAATAAAAAGGAAGCCGGGCATGGTGGCGGACACTTGTAATCCCAGTACTTGGGAGGCTGAGACTGGAGGATCTGGGTTCGCAACCAGCCTCAGCTACTTAGTGAGGCCCTTTGCAACTTAGCGAGACCCTGTTTCAAAATAAAGAATTAAAAATAGGGCTGGGGGTGTAGCCAAGAGGTAAAATGCCCCTGGGTTCAATCCCCAGTACCGCAAATAAATAAATAAATAAATAAATAAATAAATAAATAAATAAAAAGGTCTGGGGGTGTAGCTTGGAGGTAGAATGCCCCTGGATTCAATCCCCAGCACCACAAAAATAAAAGCGTTCTTCTGGAAGCAAATGGTCAAAGTGATGAGGGTGGGGGGCACAGGCCAACAAATGTGGCAAAAGCAAGGACAGGGTTTCTCCTCTGCACCCTCCCCCCAAAAGGAATCAGCCCTTCCAGTATCTTGAATTTAATCCAGTGAGACCAACTTTAGGATATTTATTTTGCATTGTACACTGTAAGAGAATAAATCGGTATAGAGTCACCAAGTTTGTGGTCATGTATTATTTCAGCAATAGGAAACTACTCCAGACCAGAACACATGTTTGATGACTGTGGACACAGTGGTTCTTCCACTCTGCACCTAGAAATGCCAATGCTTCATAACCCAGAGAGCCAATAACTAAAATGAGATGATGAATAGTTACAGGAAAAAATACAACAGCTATCAGTTTTTGAAGACATGTGACCATGAAGCTCTTCCATGTATGATTTCACACAATGTCATCTGCCAACAATTCTGTTTTCATAGGTGAGCAAACAGATTTTAAAAGGTTAAGTAATTTGCCCAAAGTCATAAAGCTAATGAAGTAGCCAAACACGGAGGCAAACCCGATTTGAGTTCAAAAATGATTACATTGAATTTAACATATACAAATACATCAAACTTGCTTTTTCTCCCAGTGTTTTTTTTTCCTTAGATTTTTGGGACCTACTTTCATGTCTGCCAGCCTGTGCTAACCCAGAGCTAAATAAATGAGCTAGAAATTACCCACATTTACAGCAAAACTAAGAACTACCAATACCTAAGATCAAACCCCTGCTTTAAAAACCTTAGGTATTTGAACTTGTAATTATATTGCTTTAGAGCAATATTTCTAAGCATCATGAACTTGAAACAATCAGGTGTACAGTGCTATTTAAGATTGTCTTTTCTATATTTGCCTGTTGTTATCATTATCAATTGCCAAGCCATGAGAGCTAGCCTATGAGACTGGTGATATTTATTTTTGCATTGTACAAATAGAAGAGCTACGGCTTAGAGAGTGTAAATAATTTGTCTAAAGTCACCCAGCTTATAAATTGCAGAGCCGGGGCTACAACCAATGGCAATATGACCTAAAACTTACATTTATACTTTTCTGCACCCCACTGAGAAGGGAAAATAGCATCGAAGTGGAAATTCTGTCTCCTCTAAAAAACAAAAGTGTCATCCAGAGAACATTCCAGCCCATGCTCAAACCTCTATGACTCACTTGGGGATAACACAAGTGACTAGCTTTATGGAGACATGTAGGGGGGGAGCCAAAGGCAAAAGGAGAGAACCATTTCGTAAAGTTTTTGTGATCGTCTACAAAAAATATAGTCACTTCTAGGTCTGAGATACCATGGGCTAGAATTTGTCTTTTTTTTGGGGGGAGGGGGGTACCGGGTATTGAACCTGGGCACATTCTACCTCTGACCTACACCCCCAGTCCTATTTCATTTTTTATTTTGAAACAATGTTTCACTAAGTTGCTGAGACCATACTCAAAACTGTGATCCTCCTGTCTCAGCCTCCCAAGTACTGAGATTACAGGTGTGCACCACCACAACCAGTGAAAGTTGTCCATTTTAATGAGCAAGTGTGTTTGTGTGCAACTGCATGTGACCTCTGGGGTCAGAGAGACCAGGTGTGCTCTCCTTCCTTCCATCCAATCAGTCCTCCAGGTCTCCCTAAGTTTCTGTTTATCTCTGAACTAAACATCACCCTTCCTTTGATCACCCTTGATGTGACAAGGTTTCTGTTTGAGGATCTGCCAAAAGCAGAGATGACTCCCTAACTGTCTGGGACCTTTATTTCAGTTTTATCATTTCAGTAAGACAAAAGCCTCAGGACATGAAGAGAGACTGGCCCGAGACTTTGCTTTATTTTGCTTTTGTTTTTATCTGCTATCCAGTCTGCATAGTGTAATATTTAGCTTCTCCAGTCGCTGCTTCCAGCCCTTGGCCAGAGAAGTAGCTACGTGAATGAAGGGCAGTTTCAGCCCCCTAAGCTGGCACTGCTGCATGAGGGTGTCTGAGGGGGGGGTGGACCACACTCCACAGCCAGGCCTGTGGGCACAATGAGGAAATAGATTCAAGATGAGGGGGCGTCTCCTTGTATTCCCTTCCCCGGGACAGAAACATTCCCATGTCATCTAAGACATTGAGGGAAGGTCCCTTCCAGTGCACAACAGTGAGCAAGCACAATTCCTAGACAAGGGCTACTTAGCATGGGGACGCCATGAGCCCCCGGTGGGAAAGGGAGCACAGAGCTCATTGTGACTGCCCCGGGCACACAGACATGGCCATGTTGGGTTAAACCAATTTGTCCCAGTGAAAAATGAAAGATTATTCACTTGAGGTGAGCCTCGGAAGGGTTTCCAGTCCCTAGGGAATTTGACGGATGATCTCCTGTAGTGGTTTTGACCTTCATCATTCTGGTTGTCCTGCTGATGAATCCAGGTAGAATGGCCTGATTCCCAAAGCAACAAAATCAAGGTATTTATTATAAACCAATAAATAGCTTATGGCATGCTCTTCCCTAAGAAATAAGCAGAGCAGAAAGACACGGTTCCCCCACCCAAAATCTCCTAAGCCATAATTGTGCTGAAGGAAAAAAAACAGAGGCTCATGCATTTTACCACAAAACAATCTATGTTAGTTAGCTTTCCATCACTGTAACAAAATACCTGAAATAAATCAACTTAAAGCGAGGAAAGGTCTATCTTTGCTCGTGGTTTCAGAGGTTTCAGTCCATGGTCACTTGGCCCTGTTGCGTTGGGCCTGTGGCGAGTCAGAACATCATAGCGGGAGCACGTGGTTAATCAAAGCCACCCACCCTGTGGCAGCTGAAAACCAAGAAGAGCAAAGAGGAGAGGCCAGGGTCCCAGTATCTCCTTCAGGGTCACACCCTCAGTGACCTAACTTCCTTCTACTAGCCCCACACACACACACTTAAGAGTTCCACCACCTTCCATTAGCTCCACAGGCTGGGAACCCAGCCTTCAACACATGGCTTTGGAGGAAATTTCAGATTCAAACTGCAACACAGCCTACTTCAATGCATGTGGGCCCAGGGTGAAGAGTAACACTTAGCAAGCCCAATATGAGGCTCTTGACAAGAAGTCTGAGAATCCTGGATTGGGCTCTGGGGTTCTCATGGATTTGGATCCCACTACCACTTTTGCCTCGCTGTGAGTGCTCTGTTTTCTGGTGGAGCAAGAAAAGGCAGGAAACTAGGGTTCAAGTCCTGCCTCTGCCTGTTTTGAATCTGGGCTTTTGCACAAACCCCTTACCCTTCTCAACTCGGACATCCTCAGCTATGGAAGGGTTGTTGCTCTTCACCATTGCACCCGCCACCCTGGGTCACGGAGAGAAGGAATGAGACAAGCCTGAGATGCAGGAGCGAGCCTTGTGGAGATGACAAAGGCACAATTCCAGTTCTGTCTCACTGGCCTCTTCAGTTCATTCCACGGGGCTGGCTCTCCATCAAAGAGAGGGCAAGTTTCGTAAGTCTGCTGGACTATGAAGTCATCAAAGAGGTCTTGGTTCCATAACTCACATCCCCTGCCCCGTGGAATAAATAAAAGTTGCTTCGTTCTCGCTGCCTCTCCATGTTCATAGCCCACCAGAGCAGGCTAGCTGCCCACCCGGGAGAGGGTGGTGTTTGACTTCTTTTCCTCCACCTTGCACATCCATCCTTTCTCTACAAACCTGTTAGTCATGGTTCTCACCCTTCTGAATTCCCACATTTGTGAGGCAGGGAGAGAAGAAAAGTGGTCTCGTTTCCCAATGACCCAGCATGCGGCCCCCAGGCTGTCTCCTGGGACTCTTCCATGAATCTCCCTCCCTCCCTTGTCCATTGCCAGGGCTTCTCTCCGGTAGTTCTGTAGAACTGGGCAAATGCTTTTCTTCCGGCTGACACATGGATCCTTCTTCAGCCTCTGGAAATCCAGAAGCCCACCCCGCCCTGTGTCAGTGCCACCCCACCTGTGGGCAGCTGTCTCAGTCAGTATCTACAGTGGCCTTGGCAGGTGTCTCGGTAGTACAGTCCCCAGATATCTGTCCACAGGAACTAGTTATTTGTCTAGAGAAACACTATCGTGTAACCCACCCCAAGGCAGAAGCCATCTCTCTATCACTCTGTTGTCTTAGCAGCTAGTGGCCAATCTCTCACATTCTGGATGTCTGGCGCTGACTCATGTGTTGGTCTGTGATGTCCACCAAACTGCCAGAGATATATATTATGGATTCTGGGTAGATTCCTTACAACCCCTCTCTCTGGAGCTGAGGCAAAGTACTCCGCCCTCCTTTCTACCTATGGGAGGGACTCACTGTACACCAGCAACTCTGTCCACACCTCTTCATCTCATCTCCTGCTCCTCTGTCCATCTTTGCAACCCATCTGAGGCTGGAGGTGAGTGGTCAGGGGTGGGTCAGTACCAAGTGTGTGCTCACCTGCTTTTACAAGCCTCACTGGTGGTTTTACAGCTCGCTTTGGACTGTGACTGCAATTGGGACTAGAAGACCTATGTTTTAATGTCTCCTTGCAATAATAATATGGCAGCCAATATTTACTGGTCACTGACATGTGTCCAGCCCTGGAGTGAGTGCTTTGTGGGCATCCCCAAAGTATTGAATCCTCACTACCACCCTGTGGCGAAACTGTCATGTTTGCTCCACATAAGGCACTTGGAAACTGAGGACCAGGGAGGGTCTGTGACTTGCTCGGTCACCGGGTTCCTAAGGGACAATGGTAGGATTTCAAAGCAGATTAGTCAGATTCCAAGGCTTGTGTCACAGCCTCTGCACGCTAGAATGCTTGCGTGACAGTCAAAGCAGTCATTTATTTGATAGTGTATGAGAAAGTCTTTTGTAAAACTGTATTCCTCAATTATTTATATTGTTATTGTAGTTATAAAAAACAATAATTTTTATTATCCCATTCTGTTGGTACAGCTTTAGACTGCTTAGATAGGATGCTTAAACACTCTAAAACGATTTAAATTGAAGCTAGGGATTGCAAGGTGATTGAGTAAGTTATGGTGGTCATTAAAATGTCTTAAACATTAAGGTGCCTAAAATGGAGTATTTAACTGTACGAAGACCTCTAAATTAAATTGGCCGTCTTCCCAAGCATGTTCTCTGGTAAGTGCACTTGATTGAACAGTGAAAGGGACTGGAATGTAGGTAACGCAAGTGATGCTCAAGCCCCCCCACCTGTCACGTGCCCACTGGGTACATGTGGTCCCACTGGTTGCTCAAAGAGCAGGACATACATACTTTGCTGTGGATTTATACAAACAGTGGTACTCCCACCACTTGGAAGAATTTAAAGAGAAATCTTCCCATTAAAACATGACATGGGTGAAACTAGTAATAAGATTAACAGCTACCATATAATGAGCTATTACTCTGCACTAGGCACTAGGCTGAATGGCTTCTTTCATTCCGCTTAACAGCACTGTGAAGTAAACCCACGAAGGTTCCTGATTTACCTCTGTAAAGTGTCTTAGGATAATCACTACAGTAGGCAGAACCATTACCCCCAAAGATGTCCATGTCTGAAGCCCTGGAACCCATTAGGATACTACTTGCCAGGACCAAAAGAACTTTGCAGATGTGATTAAGTTCAGGATCTTAACATGAGAGTATTTTCCAGATGGACCCAATGTAATTACAAGGATCCTTCAAAGATGGAAGAAGGAGGCAGAAGGTCAGAGTGAAATTCAGAGAGAGATTTGAAGATGTCACACTACTGGCTCTGAAGAAAGAGGGAGGGGCCATGAGCCAACGAACACAGGTGGCTCAAGAAACTGGAAAAAGCTTCTAAAATCTCCATGGGGACTCATCTTTTCTGACACCCTTATTTTAGTTAGCCCAGTAGGACCCATTTTAGACCTCTAAAACAATAAGATAATTAGTATGTTGTCTTAAGCCACTAAATGTGTGTAACTTGTTACCGCTGCGACAGGAAACTAATACAGTCACTTGCATTAGTTAAAAGTAGAGGCTGGTTTTGAACACTGAACCCAAATTTTGTCCTTGTGTTTGCCCAAGGTTTGGGTTGAATTACTACCTGCCCAAAATTTATATTCTAATCCCCGCTATCTATAAATGTGATCTTATTAGAAAATAGGGTCTTTGAAGATGACCAAGTTGAGGTCATTATATGATGGACCTTAGTTCAATGTAAATGGTGATTTTAAGAAAGGGGGAGGCTAGAAGCAGACATGCAGACAGAGAAGGTGATGTGAAGAGACAGGGAGATGATCATCTACATGCCAAGGAACGCCTGAGGCTGCCAGAGTTTAGGAAAGAGATGGGGAACAGATCCTCGGCCTTCAGAGGGACCGTGGCCCTGCCAACACCTTGACTTCAAATTTGTAGCCTCCAGAATCAAGACAATAAAATTTAGTTGCTCTAAGTTGGTACTACTTTGTTACAGAAACCCTATAAAACTCACTCACCTTTTGAAGCAGACTTAGCATTTGGGTCTCCAGTCTTGGGTAGACACTGTCCACATCTACCATTAAGGAGATGTCTTTGTGCTGCTATAACAAATACCAGAAACTGGGTAATTTGTATGTAATAGAAATTTACTTCTCATGGTTCTGAAGGCTGGAAAGACCAAGATGCTGTCAGTGACTGCTTCCAAGATGGCTCTTAGAACATCATGAACTCGCAGGGCAGAAGGGACAGAGGGGGAAAAAGGAGCCATGCTGGTTCCCCACAACCCTTTCATAAGGCGCTTAATCCACTCATGAGAGCAGCACTCTCAATACTTAATCACATCCCCAAAACACTCAATGGAGATTTTGTTTAACATGGATTTTGGAAGGGATGCCATCATTCAAACCATAGCAGAAGGCTAGTGTTAGTAAATTGAAAAGAATACCACCTTACATTTGCTTGAGGGTTTTATTTGTTTGTTTGTTTTTTTCTTTTTGTTTTGTTTTGGGATTTTTTTTCACTACTGGAGGTTGAGCCCAGAGGCATTCTACCTCTGAGCTACACCCCCAGCCCCATTTCATTTTTATTTTGAAATGGTCTCACTAAGTTGCTGAGGCTGCCCTGAAACCTACGATCCTCCTATCTCAGCCTCCCAAGCACCGGGATTACAGGTGTGAGCCACCATTCCTGACTAAGTTTTTATAGAATAATTTTCATAAATATTAATTTCTCTGACCCCTACCACAATCACACAAGCAAGCCAAGGATGACCTCTCCAAGATGGTTCTACATTAGTAGTTTATACCTTGTGCTTCCACACACCAGTCTTCAGTTGTCTGTGTCCAAATTCTGCTCCTTTCAATGACTCAGAAAATTTACCAACTTTCTATATGCCTCGGTTTTCTCATCTGAGTAACAGGAATAATAATAATAATAATAATAATAATAATAGCATTTGCCTCATAAGGTCCTTAAAATAGTTAAATCTCAACACACGTTAGCCTAGCCTATTATAAGGCCCCAGAAGAGCCTATTTGACATGTAGAAAAATGGAAATTTAAGCTGGGCGTGGTGGCGCACGCTTGTAATCCCAGTACTTTGGGAGGCAGAGACCGGAGGATCTGGGTTCGTGGCCAGCCTCAGCTCTCTCTCTCTCTCTCTCCCTGTCTCTCTCTCTCTCTCTCTCTCTCCTTAGTGAGGCCCTCCGCAATTTCGTGAGACCCGGTTTCAAAATAAAGCATAAAAATAGGGCCGGGGGCGTAGCGCGGAGGTAGAATGCCCCTGCGTTCAATCCCCGGTACCGCAAAAAAAAAAAAAAGAAAGAAAAATGGAAATTTAGAGAAGTCAAATGATTTGCTCAGGGACATATGGGTCCTAAGCAAAACCAGGTCTAAGACACAAATCTAAATCCTGTGGCAGAACCATTTGCACTGTGAGAGAGATCCTGGCTCTCCTCTCCCTCTCCTTTTCAGGATTCTTCAGTGCTCTGGGTTTAAATCAATCGGAACCCTTTTGTCCTTTAAGCAATTATAAATTTAATTCCTCTCTCCATGCCCACCCCAGTCATTCGATAAAGATTACAGTTTCTATAAACCACAGAGTCTTCTTGTTTGGATTCTTTTATGAGAACCTTTATCTCAAGAAATAACTCATTTTATTGCTCAACAGCCAAGCAGTTCTGTCAAAATAATGCTTTCCCTAAATAAAACACCAAGGACATACAGAGATAGAAGACACAACAGCCCCACCAGCCAGCCACCAGCTACTGAACCACTGATTCTCCCAAATGGCCGCTTTTTTGTTCCTGGGTCATTTTTGGCCCACTGAGGCAGACCCTAAGACCTTAGGAGTTCTTACAGTGTTTGTAAATAAACTCAGCACCCTACAGATTGCAAAGCCGCTTTCCGACCACATTGCCACCTTATTATATTTCTTTGCATTTATTCAACCATCTCAGAAAGTGGTTCTCCTGAAAATTATGGGATGCAGAATAAAAAAAACCATCAGGATTTAATGATTATATTTCAGCATCTTACCGCTTAAAAGGAACTTGGCTCTTTCAGCACTTTTGCGATTGTTCAAACTGGAAGGGGATCAAAAAAGTAGAGGGAATTTTGGATTTTTTTTAACTGCCACAAAAACCATCCATCAAAGTTAAACTATTGATAGGGAGGAGGGGGGAGGAATGAAGAGCCACGAGTGTGGAGGTTTGGAGGATATTAAAAAAGACAATCTCCCAGCCCAATAAAATACAATTAACTGAATTTCATCAAGACTTCTATAAAAAAATACACAAAGAATCAATATTAGGCATCAAACCCAAAAGCGGGTTGTTATCTCTAAACCAGAAAAAACATTTCATTAGGCTGAAGGAGTTTATACTCCCATTGGGAAAATTGCTTTTTCCTCACAACCCCTCCCTTGCTCGCTACAGAAACTCAATTGAAAAGTCAGTCATCAGAATCACTTAGCAAATGTCATGAGGTGCTGCCGCACTCTACATACAGCTGCTTCTTAATGGGGACTTGGGGCCCTGGTGACCCTGGCACCTTCCCTCTCTGTTGCCTCACACTCTTCTGTCACTCTGCTGTTTTTAGCCTTTTGCGGTTTTCTTGTTCTGATTGTGTGTTTGTTTTTATTGTTGTTGGAAACAGAGAGCCCATTTTCCAAGGTCGCGGGCAACAGCTCTGCCCTGTACCATTTCAGCGTTCTTCTGCACAGTGGGAGCGCCTGTGTCGGGGGTTATAAATGAGCATGGCTTTCCCATCGCGCTCATCGCAGCCAGGCAGGCCTGTTGCAGGCTGGTAGCACAAGTCTTTTCATATTTCGTCCTTGGAAATGCCTGTTGCTTAATTGACACTCTGCCTGGTAACAATGCTGGTTTGGTTTAGCATCCTGCCAACCACAGATCCACAAGGCACTCCACATCCACCTCTCACGAAAGTGCAAGGGGAGCAGGTACACACAGATGCACGCAGATCGGGGAGCAGAATTTAAAGATCAGGCACGTCCATTTAAAGTGGGAGCTTAAAGAGGCATCTGAAGACGTCAGGTCATAAATTACTGGACTGGAAAGAGCATAGGATAAGACTCCTGTGTCTGAGTATCAATGACCCGGCTTCTAGGAAAGTAGCAATTTACTGGGTGCCTCCTGTGTGCGCTTGATATATGTTTCATCATTCTGCTTCTGAATTCTCTATTTACTGGCCAGCCAGGCGAGCGGGACAGATTGCTTCCTTTCTTGAGCATAGGGTTGTGAAACTCACGCGTGATATATTTGAGCATGCTTTATCAGCCATCAAGGGCTTGAAAGAGGAGAGAATTACTTCGCCAAACCTAGCACAGGGGTGTGTGCCATTAGTTGACCCACATGTGTATGTATTCATTTGTTTAAGTAACTAAATTAACCAAACTGTCAACATATTTCTAACTTACTTTGTCTTGGCCGCATGGATGTGTCCTAAACATGACAGATGGTGACAATAGGAGACAGCTGCAGTGGGGCCCTGGTCCCCCACAAACAAGTCTGGCGGCAATCTTCTAATCCTTAAATTTGGAAAGTCACTCCTGTGATGCTCTTGGGTCCAAATCTTTTTGTCTTTTCCCAATCACCTGGCTTCTTTCAAAAGAATTTTCCATAATCAATAGAATAAGTGTCTTGGTTTTTAAATGATTTTTAAAGAAAGAGAGAAAGAGAGAAAAAAGAATCTGCTTCTAACTAAAGTGTGTATAGTATATAGTCCACTAGAGTAGATGCTTCATAAATGGTCTGTATTGCTAACAACTCACACGTGACTTGGCACTCAGCGGACACATAATTATTTAACATAATGCATCCATGAAATGTCAAAAATGGATTTTTTTTCAATGAGGTAGTTAATCTGAAATTATAGTAGTGGAAGAAGAAATTACCCACATCCTACAACTGAGAGAAAATCACGACTGAACAGAAATTAGTAGGATCATAGCTGTGTGGCTTGCTTTAGACTAGAGCTATTTAATAAATAAACATTCCCTGCCCTTTGTAGAGAGGAGTGATTGCCAGACAAAGGCGGAGAATGGCAAAGCAAAGGTCGTGGTAGCCAACAAAGGACTTCTAACCATTACATTAAACCTGCTTAAATCACATAGGATTTTTAAAATGATGGTAAGAATAACAGTAAGAATCCCAGTATGACCCTTCACACAATAGTAATAAGAATCCCCTATTAGTTTTGTACCTCTCTATGTATGTATATATGTTTGTGTACATATATATATATATATATATATATATATATATATAATCTCCTATAGTTTAGAATACTTTAATAGTAGATTCATATCCATGAAACCTTTTGAGTTCCATCCTGCTTTCAGTATAATAAATCCCTTTTTCTATGCCTAAAATAGTATCTTTTAACCGTAGTCATACTGCCATCTAGTGGACATCATTTACAATTGAAGTGGTTCTGTCCTCAAGAAATGCCAGTCATCTATTTTCCCCAATTTAGGGGACTAGTTTTGGGAAGACCCTTTCTTGTTCTATGGATAGTTAAGAGTACTTTTTCACACTATCCCTCACTCCCGTGTTAGTAGGAAGATATTCTCAAATGTGTCAGTCACTCTCCAGGAGCTGGAATAGAATTTCTGTGTTTCTGCTTTTGTCTAAAAACAAGATTCTCATAAGAAAAAAAAAAAAGTGTCCCCCTGGAAAGAAGTGCCATCAGACATCTGTGTCCTGCCCCGTTTTGTTTAGTTCTGTGGTGCATCTTTGAAGAACCAGACCGCTAACAGAAACACTGACAGATGACTCCCTTTTCTTTTTTCTTTTTGTTGTTGTCCTGAGACAATTACAAACAAAGCTGTGTGGCAAACATAGTATTGCTTGGAAAAGGACATTTTCCTTTGGCCTCTTCATATGCACTGGTGCAGCACCAAAGCTGTACCAAGTAGGTAAGCGGAGCTGAAGGGGAAGCAGAGAGTCTGGCACCTTCTTAGCTGAGGCCTGGATGGGTCATTTCTTACCTCTGAACTTCAGTTTCTCCTCCTACTGCAGGAGCAGTGGCATTAGATGATGTTTAAAATATCTCCTTGCTCAAACACGCATTAAGACATACATACCACGTGTTGAGTTTAATCACCTGATGAACAAGTTGAGTCCTATGCTGGGATGACAAATATAAAAGCTAATTGCAAGATTTCTCCCATTTTACCTTCCCCAGTTGGTCTCCCAGTTCAGTGCTATCTGGAAAGACATGGAGTGCCTTCTAGCCACTCCCAGGGGAGTTGACACATGGGATGCTCGATTGTTTCTGAACCCTCCATACACGATAGAACATGGATCTCCACGTACACGTGAGTCCTCTGGAGGGCTTGAAGAATACCCTAGTCTGGGAGAGCTGCTGGGACTTTGGGGGTTGTCTCAAAGTGGCCCAGGTGATTATAATTTGCAATAAAGTTTGAGGACCATGCTCTAGAGAAAATAAAACACAGATCCCTTGGATTATGAAATGAATCTTTGCAGGAAAGGCCAGGAGGGTGAGGCACCTGTACTCAGGCACCTCATCCCTGGCCATCCCTCACCTTGGGAACTGTGACCCTCTTCTGGCTTCTGGTAAGCCCCTCTACTCCCACTGGGAAATTTCAGACACTGTTATTTGGTTCCTTAATGTATGTGAGTGTGCTGTAATAACTCATTCTTTGCCAAAGGAGGAAAAAATAAAAGCTAAAGGGAATATTAAATTCTCCTTGCTAAAGGCTTTTTAAGTACCATAGATGTTTTAAAGAGAATGGGGAATTTAGAGATCATCTATTCTGAGTCCTTGATTTGACAGGCAAAGACGTAAACCAGGAAAGATCAATAGCTGGATATAGGTTATTACACGCTCTGTGTAAACAGGACAGCTTGCTACCCCTTTGATATACATCCTATCATTAACTCCTCACTATAACCTTACAAAGTGGCCATTTTTAAACTAAGTTGAGATTTCATAAGATTAGGTCAACATAGGTCAATTTGGACCTGATTTGAACGTAGGTCCATCCAGCTCCTCTAAACCAGGCAAAATCCTATTCCCAGCAGTCATGGATAACCAAATGAGACCAGGAGCTTCACAGTCCTCTCTCCAGTATGCCTTGGTTGTCCTACATGGTCCGTTTGATCAATCTAAACTATAATTCTGTAAAACAATTCATCTGCCAGCTCTGATTAGAAACCTACTATATTAGTCAGCTTTCTATCACTATAACGAAGAGCCTGACACGGGCTACTTATAAAGTAAACTGAGGTTTCTTTTTGCTTTTAGTTCTGGAGGCTCAAGTCCAAGATTAGACAATCCCATCAGTTTGGCCTTCTAGCAGGGTCCCACATCATGGCTGGACAGCCTGTCAGAGCGAGTGCTCACCTCACGAGTCAGGAAACAGACTGAGGGACTAGGGCCCCACAATCCTCTTCAAGGCCACACCCCCAATGACCTAAAGGGCTCTCACTAGGCTCCACCTCTTAAAGGTCCATAGCACCTTCTAGTATCATCACCCTAAAAACCAAGCCTTTGTTTATGGACCTTTGGAAGATAGTCAACATGCAAACTATAGTACCTATTTCAGAAAACCCTTAACTTTTCTCTTCCTTAAATTCTTGCAGCCATTTCACAAGCCAAAACCAACTTACACAATCTGAAAACAGAACAGAATTTGGAAATTGAGATAACTTGGGGAAATCTAGACAGTGTAGTTTTTCTTTAGAGGCTTTGTGTGCACAAACATCTTTCTGTGTATATTTGTCATGTTCATTGAAGAAAGCATATAAACGTTATAGTAAAGTATAAGAAAGAATGTAGCCACATCATCATTTTCATTTTAATATTTTGATGCATTTATTTCCAGCTGGTTTGTTTGTTTGTTTGTTTGTTTGCTTGCTTGTTTGTTTTGAGGTACTGGAGATTGAACCCAGGGGCATTCTAACTCCAAGCTACACCCCCAGCCCTATTTTTTTATTCTTTTTTATTTTGAAACAGGGTCTCACTAAGTTGCAGAGGGCCTCACTAAGTAGCTGAGACTGGCCGCGAACCCAGATCGTCCTGTCTCAGCCTCCCAAGTAATGGGATTACAAGCGTGCGCCACCACGCCTGGCTCTAGCTGCCTTTGATAAATATTTTATTTTATTTTTGTTTTCTTTGTAAGCCTACCAACATAATATAAATACTATTTTAGATACTGCCTTTTAAAAAATCAATATTATAGCATGAGAATTTTCTCCTCTCATTAAACATTCTTTGAAAACATGATTTTATAGGGCGGTCCAGATGGTGACTAAGGGAGATACCATGTTATGATCTCTCTGAGACTTCAGTCTCAATTGCTGTGAAAGTAACTTCTCAACAGGAGAAGAAAAGCAACAAAAACTTGAACTAAACAATGAAAAACTTGAAATGTGATGGAACCAAAGCCAGAAGACAAACAGAGTAAAGTAAAAAGCTCCAAGCACCTTACCTAAGGGACGGCGGCGGCACCATCTTGGCTGGAGCGCGCCGGCCGCTACCGGCATTGCGGCTTCCACACGCCACCGGCAGAGAAGCCAGAGACCTGCTGTGAGTTCAACTGCAGATCAGCAGAGACGAAAGCAAGCAGCGGCTCCTCCACACTCAACACACCAAACAGCGGCGGCGACAGCGGCTGCGGCAGCGCCGTCTTAGCAGGACCTTACCGGTGGCTACCGGCATTGTGGCTTCCACACAAGACCAACGGAGATGCCAGCAACCTGTTGTGAATCCAGCAGCTGCAGAATAGCAGCAGCAAAGGAGAGCAGCGACTTGCTCCATACGCAACATAGACACGAATTGCTGTGTCGCAGCACCATCTTGGTCAGACCGCGCCGGCGGCTACCAGCATTGCGGCTTCTGCAGGCCACCAACAAAGAAACCAGGGAGCTCTTCTAAAACCAGCACCGCAGAGCATCAGCAACAAAAGCGAGCAGAAGTTTGATCCACTCTCGGCAGACTCCCCAGTGCCCGGAGGCCTGACCAGAACCTGTGGCAGCGGCTGAGGCCCCCCCCCGCAGAGATTAAGAGCAGCGCTCATGAGACCGGAAGTCAACGAGCCGCCCCAGGGGGAGACCACCCAGCGCTGCCACAGGGACTCACGCAGTCTGGGACTGTGCAGATTCCCCGCAAAGTATGAACGCATAGTATATAAATTAGAAAAAACAATTCGACAGCATGAATTGGACATTGAAGAGATCTCAGCCAGTCTTAAAAGAGCAAACCTAAGAATAATAGGCATAGATAGAAGAGGAAATAGAAGCTGAAACCAAAGGAATCAATAATCTATTCAGAGAAGTAATTTTAGAAAATTTGACAAACAAACACAAAGAGGTCGACACACAGGTACAGGAAACTATAGGACCCCTAATAGACAAGATCAGAGAAGAGGTTCACCATACCACATAATAATCAAATTGACTAATGTAGAGGCCAAGGAGAGAATCTTAAAGGCAGCGAGAGTAAATGACAAAGTAACATTCAGAGGCAAACAAATAATATCACTCCCGACCTTCCAAACCAAGTCATGAAAGCCAGGAGGGCCTGGAATGACATAATCCACACTCTGGAAGAAAACAACTTCCAGCCAAGATTTGTCTACCCAGCAAAGATATCTATCAAATTTGATGAGGAAATAAAAACCTTCCATGACAAACAGAAGCTGAAAGAATTTATGTCTTCCAAACCAGCACTAAAGAAAATGCTCAAAGAGATTAATTGCAAGGAAGAAATAATAAGGAAATGCCAGAACCAGAGAAACAGTGATTTCCATCAAACAAACAACTAGGCAAAGAACAAACACTACCTCAAACAGAAATTAAAACTCAAAATGTTAGGAATTAAAACCCATCTCTCAATAATCACGCTGAATATAAATGGCCTCAATGCCCCAATCAAAAGACATAAGGTGGCAAAATGGGTTAAAAATCACAATCCATCTATATGCTGCCTGCAAGAAACACACCTTACAAGTAAAGATACGCACAAACTAAAGGTGAAAGGATGGAGCAAGGTAATCCACGCTAACGGAACTCGAAAGCAAGCACGAGTAGCAATTATGATATAAGACAAATTAGACTTCAAACCTAAACTTATCAGAAGAGACAAAGAAGGTCTTTTCTTACTGGTAAAAGGAACAATCCAGCAAGAGGATATAACAATAGTCAACATTTATGCCCCAAACATAGGTGCAACCACTTACATAAAAGAAACTCTTCGTGACATTAAATCACACATAGATCCCAATACAATAATATTGGGAGACTTCAACATCCCTCTCACCCACTAGATTGATCTTCAAGACAAAAGGTCAGTAAAGATGCCTCAGACCTAAGGAACACCATAAACCAAATGGACTTAGTAGACACATACAGAATATTCCACCCAACTACAACTGAATTCACATTTTTTTCAGCTTCTCATGGAACCTTCTCTAAAATAGACCATATCCTAGGCCACAAAGTGAGTACTAGCCCAAGTTCAAAAAATGTGACATAATCCCCTGCATCTTTTCAGACCATAATGGAATGAAACTAGAAATCAACTATAAGAAGACC
>PVJS01012978.1:0-42879 GCA_004027185.1 Glis glis
TGAACCCAGGGGCGTTCTACCTCCGCGCTACACCCCCGGCCCTATTTTTTATACTTTATTTTGAAACTGGGTCTCACAAAGTTGCGGAGGGCCTCACTAAGGAGAGAGAGAGAGAGAGGGAGAGAGAGAGAGAGAGAGAGAGCTGAGGCTGGCCGCGAACCCGGATCCTCGGTCTCCGCCTCCCAAAGTACTGGGATTACAAGCGTGCACCACCACGCCCGGTTGCTGAGGCTGACTTTGAACTTGCAATCCTCCTGTTTCAGCCTCCCAAGTACTGGGATCATAGGCATGCACCACCACGCTTTGCTTATTCCTTGCTTTAAGGAAAAGTGGCAAGGGGTCTTGAAGTCCCTGTGCTGCCCAGCCTAGCCAAAACATCATTGTCTAGAATAAAGGGATCACCCAGAGATGTGTCCCCTGTGGGTGAGTCAAATGCCTATGGACCCAGCTGCAGTGTGAGTGCATAAGTGTGTTCACTTGACAAGGAACTAAAAATGCCAGCACAGATATTGGTGAAATGTAGACGACATTTAGCTCACAAGCCTATGCTGAGAACATGCTGTGAGGAGATATAAAAGAAAAGCACCTCTGACCACGGAGCTCTGAGTCTAATTGGGTAGAATAAACAGATGCATGAGAAACGACACCGGAGGCAATGGACCAAAGTGTGCAGAGAGAGCCCTTAAAAATGGGATATACGGAGCACGGCTGAGCTCATCCTTTTCAAAGGAAATGAGTTAGAGACGTGGCATTTACTTAATTGATGGCAGAGGCACTGAGAATATATTTAGATGGACACGCAAAATAAAAGCTTAAATTTAGGAAGTCAAACCCAGAAAAAGGATGCAACTAGCAAAGAAGAATGTAAAGAGGGCAAGGATTTGAGAAACTGTGTCCTAAACTTGTTAAAGTGCCACTGTTCCTCTTATGTGTCCGTCTCCCTTACGTATCAATGCTATTCAACAAAACGGAGTAATTTTATGAGCAAGGCATAAACACTGGGCATTTTTTTAAAATAACCAGTTTGTTAGTAAAATATTTCTAGTACTGTTTTTTTTGGGGGGGGTACTGGGGATTGAATCCAGGGGCATTCTACTTCCGAGCTGCACCCCAGCCCTATTTTTTAAATTTTGAAACAGGGCCTTGCTAAGTTGCTAAGGTTGTCCTGGAACCTGCAATTCTCCTGTCTTAGCCTCTTAAGTACTGGGATTACAGGTGTGCACCACCATGCCTGGCTAAAAAAAAAAAAAAAAATTAAATAAAAGCTCTCCTTCCCAAGAACCTGATACTAATTGTTCAAAAACAGTTTAGCAAATATGTTTTGAATGACTTCCAAGTGCCAAGAAAGTTACTAAGGGAAAAGTGCCCGGATGAAACATCGTTCCATTATGGAGCTTCAAGTCCAACAGGAAATGGAGAGGTGGACATGTCATTTCATATAACACTCGATAGAAGGACAACAAAACAAAACAACAACAAGAAAAAAAAAAGGAGAAAAAGACCGCAATGATGTAGCCCAAACAGAGAGTGGCAGAGTTCAAGGAACACTCCTGGGAAGAGGAAAGAGAAGACAATTTCAGGAAGAGGAGCAGTGCAACGGATAGCAGAAAAATATGGAAGACCTCGTAAAACATTATTTGTAGAAACTCAGCATTAATGCATGTTCTGATGTTTCAAGTCCAAAATAGGATTAGCAAATGCATGGAATGTACAACCCTAGTTTGACACTTCTGGATTTAGAGTATTTTTAAGATTAGGGGTTGTTTCATGGCCCAAATTTCCTTCCTTGTAAAGAAAGCAAAAGGAATATAATTTTAGAATGATAACAAACATGTCATACTCTAATTCTGTTATGTGTGTATGCGGAAATAGGTCTGGAGGTCTGAAATTCTTTGGACTTACCAGAAAGCGCATTTGAGAAATGCATGGTAAAGAAGAAGAACGGGCTAGGTTAATAAAAACTGTAATGGTTGAGCGTCTTCTGACACTAATGTTAGAAGAAACAAAGAGAAATACTGTCTGTCTCTGTCTCAGGGACATGGCACAGAGCAGGCTCAAGGTAGAGACATCATTTAACTAAGAGAGAAGAACTGCGAAGGAAACAGTGATGGCAGTTCATGCTCCAGAAGGGCCTCCGAGGTCATTAGGATGAGTAACAGACAACTGCGCTTCTAGCCCTGTTCCCTGCTCAAGAATTCAGGATGAGCAGGTGGCCTGTGTCAGACCTTGGATCAATCAGGGCTCAGTTAGGAAAACAGGATTCACTTGGAATATTTGAATGTCAGACCTGTAAGGTAGGGAATTGGGTAAAGCAGGAAAAAAGTGATTAAAGAGACAGAAGAAGTAAACCAGAGAAGAGTGAGACAACTCAGAAATTAGAGTCAGGAGTAAGCCGTACCTGGACTGGAGGAACACAGGGCGAGGAGATGCTGCGGGACCCTGGAGCTTTGGGTTGCCTGGTGGGACCTGGCACCCAGGCAAGAAGCTGGAGAGGGAGCTGGGAAGAGAAGTGGCTGCTACCCTAGGAAGTGCAGGAAGCAAAGTGTCCTGTGGAGGGAGGAAGTCCCGGTCTTCTCCCTTCTTACTCTCCAGTCTCCTGCCAGTGTCTCCACCCCCAGGATCCACTGGCAGGAGCCAGCTGGGCCAGCTGAGGCGGCTCTCTGGGAAAGGAAGTTGCAGGGCCCACACCCCCTCCCCATCACTGAGTCTGAGCAAAGGCAAGGAACTGATTCAAGGGGAAATAGGCCTCAAACACACAGAACCCAATTAGGAGAGCTGAGGTATAGAAATCACAGAACTATCTTGCTCAAAGGAAGACTGCCTGGCATAGTGGTACAATCCTGTAATCTCAGTACTTGGGAGACTGAGAGAGGAGGATCACAGGTTCAAGCAACTTAGCGAGACCCTGTTTCAAAATTAAAAATTGAAAATAGGGCTGGGGGTGTAGCTCAGAGGTAGAATGCTTCTGGGTTCAATTTCCAGTACCACAAAACAAAACACCCAGAAGGCTGGGTTCTCAGACTTTTTGAGAATAAGGCAAATATCTTTAAGACATCTCTCCCCTTCTCTCTGGTTTACTTGGCCAGAAGGTGAATGGGAAATGCGGGGCATCTGCAAACACAACCAAAAATTTAGTTTTACTTTGGCTAGAAATGCTCATCAGAAAACAAAAACCGACTTTTTTTCTAAAAGAAATTACATGTTAATATCCTCTTTTGAAGAATTTAGCATACATGTAAGATTTTCTGTTTGTTGTGCTAGTGTATTTTAGACATCAGAAAATCCTTGAATTATCAAACAAAGGCTTATTTGCCTAAATTACCATGCTGGCCTGACGCTGAGATGTGGGGTTTGTTTTGAGTCTTTGTACATTTAGTGACCTGTGATATTTTGATAAATGCTATTGCCTGAAACTATTCAGTAGGAAGTTTGGGCACCATCTGTGTTTGTTTCTGTAGGAGCAGTAACTGCCTAGAGAAAAATCTGATGCTCATTTCAAAGATGCAGTATAAACAAAATTCAAGATGATGCCTTTAACATAATTATTGCACCTTTCATTTACATAGTGCTTTATGCATTTCAAAGTGATTTGATGTGCTTTCATTTAACGGATCTTTACAAAACTTGTGGAAGTTGGGTATTGGCTTCCAAAAGATATAAAAGCTCAACGAGGAAAATAACACTGAAACTACAGAATCTATTAGGAGAAGACAAAAAATCCCTACAGTCTCATCTCCTGTTGATATTAATAGAATATCCTCATTGAGCATCTTCTCTATGGCAGACTGTTTTTAAAGTGCATCACATAGATCAACTCATTTCATCACCCAAACAACCGTATGACATAGGTATTGTTGTATTCTCATTTAAGGACGAGAAGATTAAGGCACAGGGCTTTTGTTAGCTGTTAACTGACAGGTAATAAAAGATTTTCACCTAGGCAGTATAACAAAATAGTCTCTTAAACAGTGTCTTCTTTAACTATTTACTTATCAAGCAACACTCCTAATTACAAAGATATATTTATATTGGATCTTTTTCTTCTACAATGTGCATGTAACTCAGTGGTGTGCTGGTAGACTGGCTCACTGGCTCTCTACAGAAGACAAAATTCCTGATTTGTAGCATTTATCAATTTCCATGATATAAATAGACTCATTGGATCTCACGAGCTTGTAGCAATGGGCCCCAGCACACCACTGCTGATTAAAATGACTATGGTACTGGACATCACATGGATGTGATGGTCCACTCATGAAACATCGTTAATACATAAATCCAGTTTATTTTCAGCTATTTTGTGTGACCCAATGTGAATTAAACTATCTTGCTCATGCTCTTGTTCAATGCTTATGTATAAAAAAATTATTGTCAGTATATTTTTCCCTGATGATAATCAGGCTTCTCTGCGATGAGGTAATCATGTGGCACCTGGAGGGATAAAAGGGAAGCTGAAAAAGTACCACCTCTCCTAACCTGCCCAGCTAGGTTCCAGACATCTTCCAAACTTCAGTTCTCTAGATTATTTTCCATGATGGTTACTAAGCATTCACTTGATAATTTGGGAGTTTGAGAGTTTGGTTCAGCTCTGAATTCCAAGTGTCTGTCAGAATATAGTCCACCTCCAGAGACTTCATTGAATAGTCCTTTAGGGTAGGATGGACATTTTTTTTTTTTTTTTGGTACTGGGGATTGAATCCAGGGGCATTCTACCTCCGGGCTACACCCCAAGCCCTATTTTTAATTCTTTATTTTGAAATAGGGTCTCACTAAGTTGCGGAGGGCCTCACTAAGTAGCTGAAGCTTGCTGCGAACCCGGATCCTCCAGTCTCAGCCTCCCAAGTACTGGGATTACAAGCGTGCGCCACCACGCCCTGCGGGATGGCCATTTTTTAAGACCTTCTGCCCTATGGTCATGTCAGCTGAACTCTAAGTAATGAATGGGGAGGAACCATTGGCATTCCCCTACTGGCACCTGAACTATGATAATAGACAGCTTCTGCCTCAGCCCCATCTTCCAGATCATACCCGCTCCTTCCCCAATACCAAAATAAATGGCTGTCTTTATTATCAAAGCTTCTCACACTGAAAATGTTTTCAAAATATTTTCCAAAATCTTGTAGGACCAAGCACTGTCTGGATGACAACATCAGGGCTTTCTGTCACCGGCTCACGTACTCTTCCCAGCGGTGTATTGTTTTCATCCTTTCCTCTTCCTGTTATTTTCTCCCCATGAAACTATTTCCAAATATATTATAAAATTCCACTGAGAGGATATGAACATCTGACATTTTCTCCACCACCACCACAAAAGCCAAGGCAGCGTGGCTTCACCGTGCTGAGCAGACATAATGGAAAATGAGACAAAGATTCTTTGTGATCCTTTTTGACTCTGCCAAGTTCTGTTAACAGCACAAACCCAAACAGTGACAAAACAGCCCTCTACTGCAAAGAAGCAGGGCCAGCAGAAGCTATAGTGTGGGGAAGCTTTCCAACCTTGCTCCTGTCCATGGGTATGTTGGAGATGTGGCTGCTTCCTGCGGAGGGACTAGAGAGAACAGGGTTTACCAGTTGTTCGTGACCTTCACATAAAAAAATGCCCCTGCTGTTAATGTGTTTGCAACTCCTTTGCCTTTCTACCTTTCTTTTCTTTCCTTCAGTCTTTTTCTGGGAAAGGGAAAGCCAGGAAGCTTATTACTCTTTTTTTTTTTTGGTAGGGGGCACTGGGGATTGAACCCAGGGGCATTCTGTGAGCTACACCTCAACCCTTTTTATTTTATTTTTTTATTTTGAAATGGTCTCATTAAGTTGCTGAGGATATCATCAAACCTATGATCCTCCTGTCTCAGCTTCCCAAGTACTGGGAGTACAGGTGTGTGCCCCAGTGACTGGCTAAGAAACTTATTCTTAGAAGCTATGATTGTGAACTTCTTTGGCAGTCCTCAGTTCCAGGTCAAAAAAACAAATAAAGGAACAACCCAAAACCATCACAGCTAAAATACTGGATCCTTCAAATGGAGACCATTGCAGTTTACCTCAGAAGTAAGGTGGAATGGCCGGGCATAGTGGCGCACGCTTGTAATCCCAGTACTTTGGGAGGCGGAGACCGGAGGATCGGGGTTCACGGCCAGCCTCAGCTCCTCTCGCTCTCTCTCTCCCTGTCTCACTCTCTCTCTGTCTCTCTCTCTCTCTCCTTAGTGAGACCCTCCGCAACTTCGTGAGACCCGGTTTCAAAATAAAGCACAAAAAATAGGGCCGGGGGTGTAGCGCGGAGGTAGAATGCCCCTGCTTTCAATCCCCGGTACCGCAAAAAAAAAAAAAAAAAAAAAAAAGAAGTAAGGTGGAATGAACAAACCAAGTAAATTCAGTGTCTCATTCACTCAACAACTATGTATTATACATATTCTAGATATCAATCCTTATGCTAAAGAGCTAACAATCAAAATTTGAATAAAACATGAATCCTGCCCTTTGGTAGTGTGTTTGTCAACAGATAAATGGATAAAGAAAATGTAGTACATACAAAATGGAGTTTTATTCAGCCATAAAAAAGAACAAAAGTATGTCATCTGCAGGAAAAAGGATGGAACTAGACAACATTATGCTAAGCAAAGTCAGCCAATCTCAGAAAGTCAAGGGTCATCTGTTTTCTCTCATATGTGGAAGCTAGAGAGAATATAGGAAATACAAGGGACTTCAGCTAAATGGAGAGAGAGACTGGTAGAATAGTAGAAGGAGATTGAGGTGAGGAGGGTAAAAGGAGGATTGAAGAAGGAAACAGCTCAAATAATGGTGTGTCCATAGATGAAGGTATCACTATGAAATCACTAAGTATATGGGAATGGGATGGAGGGAGGGGTGCAGACAGAAATACAGCAAGTGATATGTGCATGTACATTTGTACCACTTTGAATCTTACTATAATGTATAATTAAAATGCATCAATAAAAGTATAAACTTTATTACAGAATATTAATATATAATAATATGCAAACTTTCAAGCAAATGTTTAAATCTGATTTTCATGTAGTCCTATTGTAGATATATTAGGAAATTAATTGTTTATATCCAGGTATTTATTTTTTATTTTATTTTTGAGGTACTGGGGCATTCTACCTCGGAGTTATACCCCCAGCCCTAATTTTTATTCTTTATTTTGAAACAGAGTCTCACTAAGTTGCAGAGGGCCTCACTAAGTAGCTGAGGCTGGCCGCGAACCCGGATCCTCCCATCTCAGCCTCCCGAGTACTGGGATTACAAGTGTGCGCCACCACGCCCAGCTTATATCCAGGTATTTATTGGTATAAGTTTTATCATCTATCCCAGACCAATAGGTTTAATAGATTGAATCTAATCCAATTATAAATCAAAAATAAGAAAAATCCTTAAAAGTAATATTTTATTTTAAGCTAAAAAAAGAACTGTTTGTCTTACTCACCTTCTGTCCATATCTTCCCATTTGTTCAAATCTCATATCTTCTGACACCTTCATTTTAAAATCTCAGTCCAAATTAACTTCTTTTTAAATCTGTAACATTAATATATTCCACAGGTATTTTAATCCACTAGTTGTTATCCACAGTGCACATCAGAATCATCTATGGAGTTTTAAAAATATTAATTTCTAGGCTCCAACCTCAGACATTTATTTAGTCAATGCAAGTACGGTCCTAGCATCTGCATTTTTAAGACACACCATACTCCATGTTGATATGCACTGATATGCACATCTAGTTAATAATCACTGTTCAAAATCACACTGTATGATTCAGTATTTGGTAATTGCACACCATCCGCATTTGCTCACTTATATTCTTGTGTGCCCAAGTCAAATGTAATCATCGTTTGTGTATAAGCACAGACTCACATTTACTTTTTTCCCTGCAGCACAGAGAACTTACTCTGCACTAGAAAGAATTTCCACACTATTTTGAAAAAAATGACAAGGAATTTTGTTTTGACAACCTTTATATAATACTATTACATCTGGTTTTAGATCCATGTTCTTTATACAGTAGTAAAACAATTTTGTTTATAAGAAAATAGTATTTATTCATCCTGATTTCAAAAAGGCATCTAAATTGGGGCAATTCCTAGAGAGTTTCAGAAAAGGATACTCTCTCTAGCAGAGTGGAGTTAAACTTACATTGGTTCAAATCCAAATTCTCTTCTTATTTGGGCTAGGTTGAGGAGAAAAACAAAAGAAAAGATTTAAAGAGTATATAAAGTAAATTCCCTTATTAAGCACTCAATGAATGGTAGGTAATATAAATGTGATATGTTAGAGAAGTCTCTTTGCCCCTAAGAATTTTCCTTCACGTCCAGATTCTGTGTCTTATATTCTGAGAATCAGTTACTCTCAGAAACATTTAGGCATGTAGTGTAGTCAGAGCTGGAGAGGCCTGCTGAAATGATTTAATCCCAAATCTTTATTTTTAACCTATGAACTAATTTAGGACTAATAGCTAAAACAATTCAGAAGTATTCATGGGGTTCAAACTTTCAGCCTTGCAGAATTATTTTAAGCATGGAAGATATACCCAGGAAAAATCCCAAATACAGTGCCTGGCATAAACTAGTCACTCAACAAATCATTGTTATCTTTAATATAGTGGCATTAATACCCAGAACTCGACCCAGTTGAGACGTAGTTCAGTTCAGTGTTCTTTTCGTGAGTCTTAAAAAACATAGTCCTTATAAAAATAGAGTTGTAATAGCTAGGAGGAATAACAAATTAGAACTATTGATGATTTTTTAATATAGTAAGTAGAAATGAATTTAATTACATCAACCAGCAAATAGGTTAATAGTACACCATCTTCTGTCATATGTAATGAGACAGTCAGACCTTCTGCTGGACCCAGGTTTGAACACTATGAGATTAGGTCATGTTGTTTAACCTCTCTCACTTAACTGCAAAATGGGGACAATGAAATACCTGCCTTATTGGGTTATTATGAAGAATTCATTACACATGAAAGCATTTCAAAGTCTCTAAAATAGCAAGCATCCAACAACGGGTGTGTTATTATTAACATTTCATTATTATTTATAGATGAGGCTACCATAACTTGTCATCCCTAATGAAACACATCTGCAAGTGAAAGGTGGTGCTAGCAGTAGTTGCAATAGACATATAGTCTCTCTATCTACAACATGTTTTCTGGAAAATTCTTAAGGCAGTGTTACACTGTGCAGGAGAATTTACATGGACTTCCTTGAGAAGAGTTTGGAAAGATGCCAAGTATGGGTCAGATTCAAGATGAGCACAAACGTAGGGGGCTGTCTTCTTCCAAACCCTTTAGAGACAAAATAGAAAGAGGCATGGTGTTTCTATAGTAGTTGTATTTATGACTTATATCAAATCTTTCCTAAAATCTTTCTGAAGGTCAGTCCCTGGGTAATGCACTTTCATTTTAAAAATTTTATTTAAGTACTTTTAAGAAAAACTTTCTGAAATATATAATTTCTTGTCTCATTAAACAAATAAATATCCTGTGATTCATATCTCTAAATAAGTTTTTTTAAAATACAAGTATGCATAAAGGCAAAGAAACAACTCTTTTGAATCATCTACATTGCTGACCATATATTTATTTTGCCTTTTGTTTCAGAACAAATAAGAATTTTAGGAGGGAACAGGTAATCATGATCCTATTGTATCATGTGCTGTTCTACTAAGCTCCATTTCATCTCTTTCCTTCCACATTTACTGGGTGCCCTGATATCTCAGTTCTCTCCTACAAAACTGAACTTCCCAAGCTAGGTGTGGTGGCACACGCTTGTAATCTCGGTACTTGGGAGGCTGAGACCAGAGGATCCGGGTTCACAGCCAGGCTCAGCTACTTAGTGAGGCTCTCCACAATGTAGTGAGATTCTGTTTCAAAGTAAAGAAAAAAGAATAAAAAATAGGGCTGGGGGTGTAGCCTGGATAGAATGCCCCTGGTTCAATCCCCGGTACCACAAAAAAAATTGAATTTCCCTCTAATATGAAAGGTAAAACTTGGAAGGATGACTACAATAGCTGTAATTAAACTCTCTATAGAGACCCATCTTGTATGGTAGATGACATTTCTTCATGGAAACTTTTTTTCTCCCACTTGCTTTTTATCAGAAATAGTCTAAAATTCATCACATTCTCTCAATAAAATATCTTTCCTTATTGATTTTTGTTTTTATCCCAGATTCAGAAATTCATAACCTCAAATTTTGGTGTATTAGACATAAAAATCATGTGCATATGGGAATCAATACATAACCATTATGCTGCTAAAGTATACAACGAAAGCAAAGGAGTTTCTCACTTGTTTGACATTAATTTTGTGTCCCACTTAGCTTCCTTCTGATGCAAAGAGCTGCTTCATTCAAGCATTTCTGTTGGGCTCATAATGAAGTGTTCCGTGCCTGTCTTGTAGGCACAGTTCCTAAGTGAAATCACAAGTAGAGATGAAGGGAATCCCTTCACTGTTAGAAACACTGAAGCCCCCAACAACCAGTGTCAGATTCATTCCAGCTTTTGGGTTTTCTATCATACACCTTCACCTACGCCCAGATGAACAGAACAACTTTAAACCATTACACAATCACACAGAAAGCCATCTATTAGTTGATCTCCTATGGGCTGTCAATTCACCTGAGGGCAAATTTAACAATGGATGCAGTTGTTAAACATACTCCAAACACAATAAATCATCCATCTCACCTTTTGTACTGAAGTGTTTTTTATATTCTGTGTTTTAGAAAAACAGTTTGACTTTAAACAGCATTCGAGCTATGATCAGTCTCTCCAGAGGAAGTTTTTTTTATAGGATTGAATAAAGATAATGACAACCATTAATCACTGCCATTAGCATAAGGCGCAAGGCACACAGCAATATTTATAAACAACTAAGAAATGGTAGTACAAATACGACTTCTGCAGGCTTCTGACTACAGCCGACTGCTGTTCTACCAGGTGAAACTGGCCTAAGTCTGGTAGTAGCATATTTAATGGCATGTGCATCATAGAACTAATTGTTTTCCACCACAGGGTATGAAACTTTATGTCCTCTGTCAACCAAAAACGAACAATCACACTGCTTAATGACTGTTCAATTAATGTCTATGTGATACTTCTACACCCTGAATTATTTGATGAATAAACTCTTAAGAAGTCCACTTGAGAATTACGTTTAATGGGCCCTCAGCTATTATTAAAGATTCCCAGGATCCTTATAGCATCTCATATTATCAGCCAGGGGATATAGAGCATATATCAATAGTCAAAAAATCTGACTCTCCTATGGGAATGAATGAAAAACAAAACACTTAGAAAAAAATGCTCTGTGTAATTTGAGGCTTGCCACCTTTATATTGAAGATCAAAATAGGATTAGAATAGAGATGACCAGGTCCATGAACTCAAAGGGAAAACTTGCTTTATTATACCAGAAAGACTTGGCTTTTGTATATCAATTGCTTTCTTAACTTGTAATGCCACTGATATTTCTACTTTTATTATAAAAATCTTAGCACATTTGAAGCACTAGCTGATTGAATGATATATTAATTCAACACCATTCCTTTGATAAAAGTTTAATAAAATTACTGAAAATAGATTTTCACTGAAATATTAACATTTTTCAATGTATGCGAAAAATGATTCTGGATTCAGGAGTTATTTAGATATAGCAGTATTGTGTTTATCTACTCTTATTCATCCTAATATATGAGCCCTGACTCCAACAATTAATTAATTAACTAGGGCAATTAGTTGATATTAGTTGGACATTATTTTGTTTTATTTTATTTTAGTATTGGGAATTGAACTCAGGGACATTCTACCTGCAAGCTACCCCCAGCCATTTTTTTTTAAATTTTGAAACAGTGTCTTGCTAAGTTGCTGAGGCTGGCCTTGAACCTGTGAGCTTCCTATCTCAGCCATCCAAGTACTGGAATTACAGAAATATAGCACCATGCCTAGCTTGGACATTATTACTCACAAGAAAAAGAAAAAGAAGTAACAAGAACTGAGGAAAAGCGAGCACACATTTCTCTTTTGGGAACGAAGGATCATTTCACACCAGGCATGGAATTTGCAGATCTTGTTGTGTGTGTATATACATATTTCTGTGTATATAAATATGTATATTTATATATAAGATAGAAAATATATTTATATATAAGATATATTAAGTATACATATAAAATACTTTTATTAGTGCATTGTAATTATACATGATAGGTTCAAAGTGATACAGGCATACTCTCTTCGTTTATCTAAAGTCCCTTATGTTTCCTATTTTCTCTCTAGTTTCCACATATGAAAGAAAACATAAAACCCTTGACTTACATATTTTAATAGAACTGTGGCTGACCTCTTCCTCCTGTTCTGTGTTTGAACACATCACCATGAGGTTCACAAACAGGGACAAATGAGATGCAAGTTTAAAAGATGTCAAACGCTCCTGACAACTTCCTGCTAAGAACACAACTGAGAAATGATAAACTTATCATCTACCTGGCTTGTTGATGTGTGTGTGGGTGGGGGGTTACACTTGGAATTGAACCCAGGTGCATTCTACCTCTGAGCTACATCCCTAGCCCTGTTTTATTTATTATTTTGAAACAGCATTTTGCTAAGTTACTACACACTGGCCTCAAATCTGAGATCCTCCTGTCTCAGCCTCCCAAGTACTGGGGTTAGAGGCATGTGTCCCCGCACTGTCTTTGATAATAAGGCAATAAAGCCTTTACTTTTTTAGTTCATTCTGCATTTCTTAAACACTGTTTCATGAAAACATATGCAGTTCATTTCAACTTGATTGGTTTAGCACTATAGTTTAATTATTTGTAATAAATAAAGGTGGTATTATGGTGTTACAGAACATTAAGAAATATTTTAGTTGAGGAATTGTCTTACTTATTGTAATTTAAAATATATAATTATTTGATATTAAAATAAATTCAATATCATAACTTCACTGGATATACTCTTTCTAATTCTACATGTTGATAGCTAATTATTCATATTGAGATTCCTGTCTGGTCAACTTTTTTTTTTTTTTTTGCGGTACCAGGGACTGAACCCAGGGGTGTTCTACCCCCGCACTACACCCCCAGCCCTATTTTTTATACTTTATTTTGAAACCGGATCTCACAAAGTTGCGGAGGGCCTCACTAAGTAGAGAGAGAGAGAGAGAGAGAGAGAGAGAGAGAGAGAGAGAGAGACAGGGAGAGAGAGAGAGAAAGAGAGAGCTGAGGCTGGCCGCGAACCCAGATCCTCCGTTCTCTGCCTCCCAAAGTACTGGGATTACAAGCGTGCGCCACCACGCCCGGCGTCTGTCTGGTCTACTTTTGAAGTTACTAAGCAAGTAACAAATAGCATAAAATTTTGAATGTGTTCACTGGGCATTTCATTGATAAACTGATTAGGAATTAAACAATAAATCTTCAGTTTTACTTCCAATTAGATATCAATATAGCATGTTAACCCAGTTATTTTTTAGCCAATTTTAATATGTCAAAAATTAAAGTAGAATAAAATATTTTAGGAAATACATTGGGAGTAAGCTTTTGGTGTTAATTATGTTAATATGATAAGACAAATTATTGGTGTTACATGTAGCCAGATGTAGTAGAAAATAGTTCATTGTTTTATGTTATACATGTTTCTATTGATCCAGTAGAAGGGTATATTTTTAAATATAGAAAGAACTGCATCACTTTTCAACAATGCTTACACTGTCTGCAACAGCAAAATGAAAGAGAGAGTTGAACATTTGTGGGCTTATTCTGGCAAATGTACTCTTTGGATCAATGATTAGCTTGGTAGATAATACTTTCATTCTATACTTTATTGTTTTAAAGTGGGAAAAAATAAATTTTAAAAGGTGCCTAAGCAATAAAATTGGAGGTGGGATAAATATATGATGCAGAAAACAGAAAGTTTATGCAAACGATGTTCCATTAATGCCTGCAATGAGAAACATATTCATTTACTTAAGTTCTGATAAGATCTGAATATCTTGAAGAAACAAGTATACCCGGCACTAAAGCTATTATAAAATTCATACTTGATGCAATATAAACAAGGCCTTGTTTTTTTATATTTTTAACCATAAAAATTATCCATTGCTTATTTTTACTCTAATAATTTGAATTTGAACCTTAATTCCATCATAATACCTAGTCATTGACAAATTAACAGACCCTACCTGTTTCTATTCTCAAATTCTGTTTTTGTGTCTATTTGTACATTAAAGGCAATTAAAAATAAATAGTAACAACTATACAAAGAAACTGTAGTCTGGTAATTTGAATAATTATATTTTGATGTTGTCTATGATCTTATTAAGAATAAAATCATTAGTTATACATAAAAATCATTTGAGAATTGAGGTATATGTCATTTCTACTACTTGATAAGCCTATAAATTTGACTGAATACAGCTGCAACACATTACCACTCAGGGTTATTTTGAGAGATAAAATATACTTTTCTAGTAAGAAAAAGTCTAATTAGGTAATGGATGAACTAAAACATTTGTTGTCTAATTAGATAATAATCATATGTAAAATATAAAGCATTTATAGTATTCCTATTTCTAAAAACAAACCAAGCCTCAAATGAAAGAAATAATGTCCAATTAGATATTTAACAAATATCATCATAAAATAACTTGTCTTTATAAGGAATGCATGCTCTAGAAACACTCTATAGCATATTAAAATTCTTTTTTTTTCTGTGAATATTGTAGACATAATTAAATCATCTCATTTATGCCGTGTTTCTAGACCCTTCCTTCCCCTATACTGGGGTATAGTGGTAGGTGGTGGGGATGATCTTATCACCAAACATATGCATTTTTTCACCATTTGCAACTTAGGTGCCACACAGGTGCGTTTCTTGATGTCAACAGTTAACCAATAGTCTGCGAGGTTCTGAGCCCACCAGGCTCTGAAGTGTATAGTTCAGTGGAGTTATCTGACCATAAGAGCACTCATGTCAAGCACTCATGTCAAATTCAGGAATGAGATTTGACCCAGAAACAGTAAGTCTACTCTCAAATATGCTGCTTTAATACTGGAAAAGAAGCTACATTTTCTGCAGAGTGTAATGCATCAGATCAATTGGAAAACAGTAAAATCTGTATTGATTTGCCATGTATTCCTTCAATGGTGGGTTTGTGACAAATAGGTATTTCTGGGTCCTTGTAATGCACTTTAGCAATAAAGGTGGACAGAGACAAATTGGACCAAATAGCAGAATCCTTTCAGATGAGTATACTCATCTGGAAGCCCAAGTTTCTGGACTGCTAAATGAATTTATTTAGTGAATTAAATTAAGATCAACTGCTGATCTCTTTAATTTAGACTTAGACCTTCTGGGAATTTTTCTTTTGTCAAAAACAGAGTTCTTGGTTTAAAATTAGGAATTTTTTTGTGAAGTTGCTGTTTTTTTGCAAACCAAGCCAAAATCAGGCTTTACAACTCAGTGTTTAAGAATTTCAATTATCCAGAAGTCATAAAGTACTTTTTTCAAGATGGAAGGATTAATGTAAGTATAAAAAATAATGGCCAAAGTTATGCTAATTCTTATTTAATGGTAGAATAACAGCCTAATTTTCTTTCTTTTGAGGTTCTATAATTTTCTATGCTAGATAAATGGAGTCACAATTTTGATATATTTTAAATCAAAATTAGAATGTTTCCATTTATTTCTTACCTAGCATTTTACATCTTTAATTAATTTCAATTCCATTCTCTCCTAGCTAAAATCAGAAAAAAAATTACTTAATTGAGATACACAAACTTAGTATACACTTTTGTAATCAGTAAGTTCTTGATTTTGAGTAATTTCATATGCATAATTTCCAATATGCTGTTTTTTAAAGTATTCAATATTATGACATAACTTTGGTAGGCATGTAAATATCAATTATTAGGATTATGAAGTAAATATTTACATATAGGAAAAAATCTCAGTACATTATTTTAACTTGGAATGTGTTTTATTAAAAGATGTGTCATAATTACTACACAGGAACAGTTTTATCTTTTATTCAACCTTCTACCATCAGACACTATCATTCACTACAATGAGAACTTTAATTAGCTTGCAGAGGATATGTTTCAGCCCAAATTCTAGCATGTAGGACTCATGTGATTTTTTTTTTGATAAACCTCTTAATCTGGTGAAATTTTTTTTCTTATCTTTAAAGTCAGGATAAGAAAAATTTCCCTGCTTTCTCCACAGAGTTATGGGATCACTACATACAATATTATTTTAGATTTTTGAGGTATCAAGGCATACATTTATGTGCGTAGGTATATATGTACATGTATATATGGACATGTAATGTTATACAGAATATTAACATTTTATATACAAATCAACATGAAAATTTGTATAAATTATAGATCATAAGTGAGGAATATTATAAGACTACAAAATGATGAAGGCAAATTGATAAATATTTCTTCATTTATTTCAGTTTGATGAATGCTTCCCGTCAACCTAGACCAATGTACTAGTTCAGATTGAAAATGTTAAGCCTTTTCCCAAGAGGGTTCCAATTTTTGCTATCAGAAAGGTGAAGTCTGGCTGTTTTTCCACAAAATACTTATCTACACTCGATGCCATTTTTCCTTATGTGACAGCTAACGATATATTTAGCTTAGCAAGCTATTTGGCATCTACTGAATATTTTTTAGCTATAAACTATTACGAGGCCACTTTCTTTTGCACTCACTTTATAGTAACAGATTGTCATTACTACTGTCATTTTCACTCATTTCCTTGGGTGATATGTTGAAAATGCAGAAGTAGTAGTAGAAAACCATTTAGATTCAATAAAACAATTTGTTTTTTACTTAAAATATACAAGCACCAAGCCGGGCGTGGTGGCGCACGCTTGTAATCCCAGTACTTTGGGAGGCGGAGACCGGAGGATCCGGGTTCGCGGCCAGCCTCAGCTCTCTCCCTGTCTCTCTCTCTCTCTCTCTACCTAGTGAGGCCCTCCGCAACTTCGTGAGACCCGGTTTCAAAATAAAGCATAAAAAAATAGGGCCCGGGGTGTAGCGCAGAGGTAGAACGTCCCTGGGTTCAATCCCCGGTACCGCAAAAAAAAAAAAAAAAAAAAAATATATATATATATATACAAGCACTTTAGAGTTAAATCTAAATCCTGAGAGGATTAACAGTCCTCTCTAACTTCTGAGCCATCAGATCAATTTATCACCAAGTTTCACTTATTACCAATACATTTTAATAATATCCTATTTTGTGTTGCCTGTTTTCTAATAATCTAAATACAATAAATGAACAATGAATTCTTATTAGGAACCTTTATAGAGTTAATGCTTCCAATAAGAACTATTTTTTACTCACAGTATATAGTATACCCAACTACAACATTCTTAAAATCCAAGGTAAAGGACAGTATCTTTCAAACATCAATATGGTTATAGAGCACTACGATAAGATTACTTTGGCAAACTCATAACATTCATAGAGATACACCCCCCTTTTTTGATACTGGGGATTGAAGCCAGGGCATTCTACCTCTGAGCTACACACCATTCCTTTTTACTTTTTTATTTTGAAACTAGGTCTTGATAAGTTGCTGAGGCTGTCCTCGAACCTGCAATCCTCCTGTTTCAGCCTCCCAAGTATGGGAATTACAGGTGCATGCCACCATACCTGTTCCTGGACCCCAATTTTTTTAATTTCTCTGAACAATTCCAAAGGTATGTGATGTGCAGTATTTGAAACTTCCTAAAAGCATGGGTTTCAATTACCATACTGTGTGAGAGAATGGTGCAAATTTTTGTTTTTTTATTCAACATTAGGAACATAGAAAGTTCCCAAAGTGATAAATAAAAAAATCCAAAGGGAAACTGCAATAGTCTAAGAAAACAATTGTTCTGAACTGGGTATGAGGAGGGTTGCTTGAGTCCAGAATTGCAAGGACAGCCTAGACAACATAGAAGACCCTTCTCTTGAATACATTAAAGAAAATAAAAGAGACAAAAAAAGCAAAGCAAAGCAAAGAAAAGAAACAGGAAATAATTGTTCTGAAACAGATAATAGAAGTTCAGGATATATTCAGATAGTGGGATGTTTTGTAATTTCTGTAGTAGGAAAGCATATTTTTAATTTCTAAAGTTATTGCTTTAAGCTATAAATTGCACATAATGGCAATTTATGAGAACTTTTAGAAGAACTAAGGGCATTTCATTCCTTTGAGGAGGTAAAAGGTGGCCCACCTTTTGTTTTTTATGTTGCTATGTGTTTCATCTTAGCATTAATAGATCTTTATCAATCTTCTGGCTATATTATTTTTTCTCTCCAACTCCATATTTTCCTTATTCTCATGTTAAATACCCTTTTGGCATTTTATTATCAAGTGTAATACAGAACAACATACATTTCAATAATGTGTATCATCTAATAGGATGAAAGGTAATTGATGGAAAACTCCATCCTATTTTTTAGTCATATAGATTGGGACAAGTAAATATAATAGACCATGTTTTTAGTAAATAAGTAATCATGAATATTTTCCTAGAAATATGATTTTCTATTTTATTTTCATTTTAAGTTAAATTTTTGTGTTATTTGGTTATTTAGAATATCTCAATCTCCATGAAGTCTAAATTCTACACTTAAACACACAGAGCTTCCATCTAATCAATGGTATATGGGTAAATAAGTATAGGAAGGCATAACATATATGAAAATTAGGGATGTTGTGGAAGACTCAGTATCTTGAGCCAATATTAACTACATCATAAACAGAGTTGTTGAGAAAATAACTGGAGCATTTTTTTAAAAACACTTCATACAGTGACATGTATTATGCACACCGTTGTTAAAAATGCCTTTTTCTTTACATTATTATTAAAATGATTGCACCAAATTATTGTTAATATTATTTTCATTTTTAGCCCTACTTTAAGCAATATATGTAGCCTTTTATAAGATTCTTGTGTATAAACATACAATACTTGCTATGAAGATTATGAAGATACTTCAATGTGTGTGTGTGTGTGTGTGTGTGTGTGTGTGTGTGCATGTTACTGGGGATGGAACCCAGGAACATTCTACCTCTGAGCTACACCCCCAGCCCTAATTTTGTGTATTACTTTGAAACAGGGCCTCACTAAGTTTCTGCACACTGCTGTCCTTCTACCTGTGATCCTCCTATCTCAGCCTCCCAAGTACTGGGATGATAGGTGTGTACCACTGCACCTAACAATATATGTTGCTTATTAATATAATGATAAATATTTTCATAACTGTGTTCTAAAGCCTATATTAACTGAATGCTAAGAACATTTTTAAATGTTTAAGTTGCAATTTTATTTGGATAACATGAATATTTTATGGTTAAATTATTATTTACTCATTTGATCCATACCATGAGATATCTTCGGGTTAAAATTTTCATACAAGGAAATACAACTAATTTAAGGGAGAATATTAATTAAATTTGGGGAGGATATACCCATACTTGCATGATTTTGCCCCATAAGTTCATGAGAAGGTGCTGTTATCATCCCCATTTAACTTCTGAGGAAATTGTAGCTGCAGAGACAAACGCAAGTCTGCTCACACTCTACAGCACGTCCTGTGGGTGAGTTCCACAGAATATTACCGCAGTCGCAATCCTCTGCAGACAAATCCACAAAAATGGGATCTCATGGAAATGGGTATTAGCTTATTTTTCCACAAAGAAACAAAAGTCAGCTCACCTCTGAAAAGAAAAATTGCATATATTTGCATACTAGCATCCCACTGAAAATAAATGCACGAGTAACAAACCCCTAAGGAATGGAAAAAGGAGTGAAGGAAAGGAAGACAAAGGAGCTCAGGAGGACTATGAATTACCTCTGAAAGCAGGGTTACAGATTTTTTATTTTACATCATGCATTCTATTTTTGTCCTTGTTATTGGTTACTTTTATAATCATAAAATGAAAGTAATGTAAAACAAAAATGGAACCCTTCCAAAAATATCAATTCACTGTCAATTCTGCCCTATTATGAAACAATCATTATTTCTACCTGAATGATTACTCACTAGAACTAAAAAGTCTTTATACGTTAAATCAATTCATTCTTACTTGGAGGTTCTTCATGATAGAAGGAGTCCAGAGAAATTTCTCAGAAGAATATGATAATGCTTATTTTGAAAATTGCTGCCCAAATGGCCAAGAAGTATATAAAAAATCCTCAAAATCACTAATAACAAGGAGAGTGCAAATCAAAATCACAATGAATATCACCTCACCCCAGTAGGGATGGTGGTTATCAGAAAGACTGAAGATAATAAGTTCTGGCAAGGATGTGGACACTGTTGGTAGAAGTGTAAATTAGTAAAGCCATTGTGGGAAATAGTATGCAAGTTCCTCAAAAAACTAAAAATAAAACTACCATATAATCCGGCAATACCACTGCTGGGTATATATCAAAAGGAAATGAAATCAGTATGTGAAAAAGACATCTGTACTCCTGTGGTCACTGCCACACTATTCACAATAACCAAGAAATGAAAACAACCTGCGTAGCCATCAACAGATGAGTAGATAAAGAGAATGTGGTACATATACACAACGGACTATTATCCAGCCATAAAAAAGAATGAAATCCTGTCATTTCAAACATGGATGGGTCATTATGTTAAGTGAAATAAATCACACACAGAAAGACAAGGACTGAATGAGCACAACCATATGTGGAATCTAAAGGTGTTGATTTCATAGAAGACAAGAGTAGAATGGTAGTCACCAGAGGCGGGGGCAGTAGAGGAGAGGGGGAGGGAGAGGTTGACCAATCTGTACTAGCTCATAGTTAAATACGAGCAAGAAGTTCTGGTGTGCCATTGCACCGTATGGTGACTCTAGATAACCATAATGTATTATACATTTCAAAAAGCTAGAAGAAAGGAATGTCTTTACCAGAAGGAAATGATAAACATTTGAGGAGATGGATATATTTAACCTGATATAAACATTACACAACGTATACCTGTATCAAAGCAGCATATGATATCCCACTAACATGTATAATTTTATGTTTTGATGTGTCAATAAAAATAAATTTCAATGAAAAAGAAAATAAATAAAATAGGTGAAGGATTTGAATAGTCATTTCTCCCAACAAGGGAAACCAAGTCTTCCCTTTGTCCTCCTTCCTCCCCATGTGCTGTTGGGAAAATGACAGGAGACACTAGGAAGGGAGGGAGTGATGGAATCAGAGAGTTTGAAGAATGTCCTGATGTCAAAAAAGGCAGATTGTGAGGTTAGAAGCTTAGGCCGTGTGATGTACCTGGGTGAGGAAGCACGACGGGACAACAGAGGGGACATTTTCCTTCTAATAACGGCTACCAGAAAGGCAGTAAGGTGGTAGGAAACCTATGTCTAGTGATGAACTTGCTTCCAGAAATGTTCTAAGATTGGGATCTAGTTGTCTCCAAATGTCTCTTGGAAATAAAGGATTCATTATATACCACTGTAAAGTATGAAACATGGTGGGTTAGAAACTTATAAACAGAATTAGCATTCAACAACTAGACTCCAAGTTTCAAGGTGGCTCATTCTGGTGTGTGTGTGTGTGTGTGTGTGTGTGTGTGTGTGTGTGTGTGTGTATGTGTGTTTAAGAAGATAAGCTAGATGTTGTTGAGGTCTCCAGTGATGTATGAATCATACAACTTCTATTTTTCTCTCGGTGCCTCTCCTAATATAAGATAAGACACTGAGAAATGAAGCAGTGCTTAAGTAGAGTGACCTTTTCTCTCCCACTGCAAATAATCTTTCAAGTACCAATTAATAAACTCTACATAAAGAGACTAGGAAATTAATCTTCATGATGGATATGGAAGACTGGTGACTGTCAGTCAACATGAACAGCTATTTTGTTATTAACTTGGATATTTTTAATAGGAATATGTTGTAATATATTGGCAATAGAAAATGATTTGGGTATGTGTGTGGGGGGGATGTGGTACTGGGGGTTAGAACCCAGGGCACTTTACCTCTGAGCTACACCCCCAACCCTTTTTTTTCTTTTTATTTTGAAACGGGATTTCATTAAGTTACCCGGTGCTGGCCTTGAACCTGGAGTTCTCCTGTCTCAGCCTCCCAAGTACTGGAATTACAGATGTGCATCATCATACCTGGCTAGGAAATGTTTTTTGTAATTGGTGCGTTATAGTCTCACATCATGATAGTGACATCCATGCACCCAGCACGTGGTGAGCTTTCCCCCGGCTCCCTCCCCACTCCTCTCCTCCCCATACAGGTTATTGAGATTGACATTGGTATTCTCACATAGGTACATAACGTCAGTGGAAGTGTTTTCCTTTATCAATTCTCCCGCCCCCCCTTCCCCTAGACCACCTCCTCACTCCACTGGGGTTTCTCCTATATTGTCTAAGGTCCCTCTTATATCCATATTACTCCCTAGCTTCTGCATATGAGAGAAAACACATGACCCTTCACTTAATGTAAAAAAAAAATTAACATTGGCTGGTATTTTCACTTCTGTTCGTAACACATGACTGCAGGGATTTCTGTCTTGAAATTGACCCTTATTCTTTAAAGTAGAATTCTGATCTATGGACTGAAGAACAAAAGCCTGAAATTGCTTTCATGCTTATTTAGTCATGTGAGTGTTTTTTAAAATGTCAAAAATGGAATATAGATTATAAATGAATTCATTTGTTCTACAAAAGACTATAGTCATGGTTTGTGACGAATATAGAATACTTTCATCTCCATCATTCTGTGATGGAACCAGAAATTTTGGAAGAGTGATAAATTTGAGGAAACATCAAAGTAAAGTTTCAGTTCAGGGTAAATTTTTATTAAAAATGATTTTTATAAGTGAGCATTTACACTATTGCTAAAGACCAGAAATTATTTTAAGGCTATCTGAGATTTCCATCTTTTCAATCAAATTTACTCAAAGTTCAGAATCTCCATAGAATTTTGGAAAATGTGTGAGTTATCAACATTTTTTAAAATTATTTGCTATATAACAGCAGTGTGACATTCCTTCCTCTTCTGTAGGATGAGGTTAATTGTATTTCCTTTACATTAAGAATTACAGGTGCTTGTTTTTGTTTTTGTTTTGTGGTACTGGGGATTGAATCCAGGGATGTTCTACCTCTTAGCTACACTCCTCCATTATATTTTATTTTGTATTTTGAAACATGGTCTTGCTAAGTTGTTGAGGTCTTCACTAAGTCGCTAAAGCTGAAGCTGTCCTTGAACCTGCAATCCTCGTATCTCAACCTTCTAAGTACTGGTATTACAGACATGCACCACCATGCCCAGCTTCATGTAAGTTTTTTCTTTGTCTTCTTTCTTTTTTTTTCTTTTGTGGTACTGGGGATTGAATCCAGGGGCATTCTACCTCTGAGCTACACCTCCAGCCTTTTTATATTTTTAAACAGGGTCTCACTAGGTTGTTGAGAGTCTCCACTACTTGCTGAGGCTGATCTTGAACCTGTGATCTTCCTGTGTCAACCTCGCAAGTACTGGGATTACAGACATGTGCCACCATGCTCAACATCATGTAACTTTTTATGTGAAATTCAAGTACCTTGCCTGACATGTATTTTGAAAACCCAGAAGCTTCTGCTATTATTGTTGCTATTATTACTGCAAAACCTTCATACCAAACATAAATCAAGTAATCAATTTTATAGGCTACCATACAATTGTATATTTCCATTCATTTACTGCATTTTTTTTTTAGTAAAAATTAAACTTTCCCACAAAACCTTTGAGAGTGGCAAGTGAACAGGTTTTAGGAGCAGTTCTCTCCATGCCGACACTTGAATCTGTCTGCTCAGCCACCTCAGCTGTCGATCACTGCCCTGGATACTCTTCAGATAAAACTGCCTGCCTCAACCAAGCCAAGGGGCAGGGCGATAGAGAGAGAATGCTGGGAAATACTGCACTTCTCAAGCACATGTGAAGTTTTCAAAATACCAGCCTATATATTTTTAAGTGAACAACTAAAGGAACAAGAGTAGTATTTTAAAAACATAGTTTTAAAAATAATTTCCTTTCAAAGAACTCCTGAGAACATGACATTTCATATGTCATTCTGTGCCGACTTCATCTAAAAACTGTTAGTGCTTCCATTGTTATTAAGCTAAATGGTTTTGGTTCCATTAATAAATTGAAAGTGAAAATTATCTAAATATTATAAGTCAGACCTAAAAGCACTACTTTGGTTCTTAAATGGCATCAAATTGATTCTAATTTAATCATGCTTGTGTGTAGTAAAACTTTTTGTTGGAGAAATATTAGCAGACTTATGAACTTTTTAACTTATTAACGTTATTATGATTTAAAATACTTTGTTTAGTGCCGAATCTAGCTATCTTGGGTGTTTTAGTGAGTTCCCAGTTGTTCCAGTAGGTCCAAAACCAAGGGTTACAGCAACTCTGAAAGAACGCATGGCACATGCGTACAGAAACTTCAAGGTGTGCTTAGACAGAACGCACTATCAGTTAAAGGTTTTAATGGGTCATGCATGTTTGTATCCCTCACATGAGGTGGGGTCAGGCATGAAAATGCTTGCCATCTTGGGGGGACATCATTTTAAATTCCTGAAAGAAGACATGATTACCCTGAAAGGATCCAAGTGGAACTTTCCTGATGCCCACAGGGGAACATATCCTCTAACTGCGTATTCATTTACCTGTTAGGACCACTTGTGAACAGTTTTCATCCTAATTTAGAGAAATCCTCATTTCCGGTTGCCAGAGGAACTTCCTGTATTCATTTCTGTTTATTTTAAGAGGAAGATATGCAGTAAGTGACTGCTGTGTCTACATAATTATATTTTTTCTACACCACAACTTCATTTCAAACTCATGTCCCCATGATGCCAGGTAGGGAGAAATAATCTCAGCCAATTAGGATTGATTTAGGTCAGGAGCTCCTGTGTCCACCGAGGGACTTATTTTGCCCCCTCTTTTTTCCCCTGAGTTGAACTTAAGTTCCAGAAGTGTTGTTGGCAGGGAGCATCTGGTCTGCTGTGTTTTGCACACCATTGTGTCCTCTGATATATTTGCGAGCTGGTTGGCAATGGTCTATGGCCTTGCCTTGCCAGCATGAGGAAACGTTCTCTAGCCACTTCTACAGGGCTCGCTCTGTATGGGGGAACTCCAAGAGCTCTTCACCCACTGGAGACACAGGGCCCCTCTGTCTTCCAAACGTTTCTGAGTCTTTTATGGACTAAATGGCATGTGTTATAGGACCCTTATTCAAGGCCCATGCTAATGTCTTAACTATTGTTTCCTCTTGAGCTATCTTCTTAGCCTGGATAATCTTTGTTATTTTTGTCAAGGAATGGAGGCAGGTGGATGGGAGTCTTTTAAATCTACTGTTTAAAACACGAACTTTATATCCAAAGTCCGTCAGGCTTATGTTCCCCCAAATGCAGGCTTTCGAAACTCAAAATCCTCTTTATCACAAATCCTTGTTTTTGAGCTCTAAAAACAATGTTCTTTTGTCTTATTCAGTACTGGTGTTTCTGCTATGAGAACCCTGCCACGAGTTAATGCCTGCAAAGATCAACTCTGAATAGCAAGACAGCCACAGGATTGTAAGACACAGCAATAATCAAATTACAACGAATAACAACAAAAACACCTATATGGATTACCATATCAGAAGAGTAACAAACTATGGCTGGGTTTTCTTTCATTGCTTTAACAAATCAAACCTATTAGTTAAAAAGGATGAAGGAGAATAATAATCAGGATATCTGAATTAGAGATTCTTTCCCCCTTTGCTTTATAAAAACATTATCTTTTAAATAGTCAAATCAGATTTAGAATGTTGGTGATAAATACAATTTCAGAATTTCTTTCTTTGTAGCTTTTGATCTTTGATGCTGCAGATCAAGAGCCTTTAACTGAAGCTCAGATGAGGAGGTAGTTAGCAATTATAAAAGTGACGAAATGTGGGTTTACCTTGTTTCCTTGGGGTATTTTCTTCTGAATAGCTTTCATTCTTTACTTCAAACCTACAGTAGCTTCCGCTTATTTTTCCTATAAAATCTGAACAGTTCAACACAGCACTTAGTTACAATCAGGACCCGGCTTGCCCCTGCCTCTCCAGGCTTTGCTTTTGCAGTGCCCCTCCATGAAGGTGGCCCTCAGTGCTCACTGACCTTCTACTTTTCTTCTCAAATGCTTCTTGAACTTTTCCAACTTTATGGACTGAGACAGCCTGCTTCCTTCCCTAGGGGGCTCCCTTCCTCATCACTGAATGAGCCATTCACTCCTTCCATTCCAGTGGCTCCTTCCATTCCCAATGGCTCCCTCAGTCCCTGTCCTTCTCACAAGCACTTGGAACCTCCAGGCTCTCTCATTCATCTCCTACAGCACCTATTTAAGGCATTACAGATATGTGCAATAAAAAGAGGACCAGATCCAGAAGGAGCAAACTTGAGACTTTAACTTGCTTCCAACAGTGCACCAGGTCACTGCAGTTCTCTTGGAGTTGGCCAGCCTGTTGGGCATCTTATCTGTCCTTCCATCATTTCCAGTCTGAAGCTTATTGGCTAGTTTTCAGCTCCTTGTGCACAGAAATCGAGTCACAATTTCCAGTAGTGCTTAGTACTCAGTAACTACTCTCCAGACACAATAGAATGGCAGATGAGAAGCATAGAGTTTACTGATCAAGCCAATGGGATTTGTGGGGAAACTGATGGTCTTGTTTAGTCATTTTAGTTGATTCTCATTGACAGGGCGTAGGCATGGGGTTTGCCATGGGCTACTCCTTCCCTTCCTTTTATCTTAGCCAAAGCTTATGATTCCCTTCTCTTGTATCTGCAGAGTAAAGTTGTAATCCTCTTTTGGGCAATTAAAGAGAGGTATTATATAGGAGAACAGTTCATAGCAAAACAAAAAAAGCTGAAGATTAACCACTAATTCACATTTCTTTTGACAAGTTTTGAATAAACTAGGAAAGCCTTATTTCAAAGATAAAAATAACTCAGTTCCTTGACAACAATCTAAGCCTTTCTAGTCTTTCAACACATGGCATTTAGTGTTTTATCTGACTGCTATTGCTTCATGCTGTATCATGTATTCATGGTAGTGAAGATTATCTACTTCAAAGAAGACAAAAAATAAGCTTACCTCCATCCTTCTTAGCCCATCACATCTGCTATTCAATTATGTGTTCATTGCTTGTGGGTACCTGAAATAGTGAGAAAGAATAGAAAAAAGAAAATTAAATATAACACAACTGCATTTTGTGAGAGGCAAATATTCACAATCTTAATTGAGGACAAACACACACTTCATAATACTATTAGCATGCAACTCCAGCTGCAAAAACTGAACAGCAATATGCCTAAGCCGGTTAGCAGCAAAAAAGTAAACCAATCACATCGACAAAAAGCCACCATAAACAAAAAAACTATATTGAAAGGATCAACAGTTTTGGCATTCATCCCTACCATCAAGTCTTTCACTTTCTTTTTTTTTCCATCAAAATTTAGCTTACTTTTGATGTTAGCAAGAGTTGCATTACTATTATTGTTAATTTTAGTTCTGTTTATTACCTTGAGGGTTATATATTGTAAAATAATTTTGGTGCCTCTAGTTAATGTTAATTAGTTGTTTTAATAGCCTATAGACCTATTTGTTATGTTTTTGTAGGTTTACTTTTTTAACTATCAGGAACTTAATAACTGAGAATATTTAACATTACTGTTGCATAGGCAAAATTACAGAGTTACTATTAGTGTTACCTGTTTAACGTTTAGTCATCCTTTGAGTCCTGCGACATATTTCCTTAATAATCATCAGCCATCAAGTCTGATAGTCTCAAAAGAAATATCAGCCCTCTACACTGCCTTCAAGGGCGGTGATATTTAGCACTGAAAATTACAAATAAAGTTTTTGAGGTTGAATAGCAACAACTGGCCAGTGACACTGATGATTTGTTTGTCAAAACAAATTGTTATAAACTACGCAAATGAAGTCCACGCACTCCTTTGAGTGAAAAACAGTCAAGTGAATCTACGCAATGCTTACATGTTGGATGGGATATTTAATGTGCGGGGAAACTCAAAGGTTGAAGAACTAGGCATTTAGACAGTGGTAAGTGGTAATCTTACCTCTTTATACTCCATTACTCTTTCTCACGAGAGACAGGCTAATGCAAACAAGTCAATCAGAATTTGTGTTTAGCAAGATAAAGCTTAGAGGATAGTTTAAAATCCATTTATTAGTCTAAATCCATTTTTTTCCATTAACATGTTATACATTAGTGTTTACTAACCATGATTCATGTAACAGTTTAGTTTGTTAACTTTTAAATTATTTAACAACCATAAGTTATTAATACATTTTTAAGTATTACACAAATATCTTAAAACAGGCTTGGGTTCATTTTTGTAATTTTTTAAATAGAAAACATTTTAGGCATCTCTTGAAGAAGAAATAAAGCAGGCATTTAAAGCTAGAAAACAAGTAATTCCAAATTTAGTTTTTACAAAAGTTTTCAGCTTTATTGACAAATTATGGCAAACATATTTGACAAATTGTGGTTTCCTATTTAGAGAAGCTTACACATGGAACTTTATGTGTGTTTTTTTTCTTTTTTAACAAATACAAGTTAAAACACTGAACAAATTCAGTTAGCTACATACATACAGTAGCTGCTTCTTTTCAACCCCATTAAAACAGCATTTAAAATTAAATTTACAAACTTAATATCGAACATCTTCATCTAACTAACAGATATTAAAAGACAGGTTAAAACATCTTATCTACAACTTTATTATCAGCTAGTTCAAAAATCATATTACAGTCTTTTAGCAACCCTAAACAAAGTTTCTGCTAGTTGGTTGAGACTCAAAAATCTGTTAACAGATTCATGCTCTTTCTTTTAAAAAAAAAGGAGAAAAAAAAGGATTACACACAACAATGAAAAACAACCAGGAGAATATCATCCTACTGACTGGTTTATAAACTATGCTTGCCAATGTCTTTTTTCAGTACTTTTCGTAAAATAATAATACTAGTGTCAACGTCACGCCAACAGTATAGAAGGAAATACAAGAAATATAGGGGAGTAATCATGAGCAGTTGTCCCTAGAATAGAAAAACAAATAAACAAAAAAAGGACTATTACTTGTCTTGTTGCTGCTTATGTGGAGACCACAGGCTATGAATTGTCTTTGAGGTGAGGTCACAGGTGAGAGGACCTTCAATATCTACCATAGGGGTGCTCCCTGTATCCCCCTCTGGCTGACCGTGGTGGTGGCGCCTTCAGGCTGGAGCGGGTCGTGGCCCATTCTTCTGGTGCTATGAACAAAAGAACATACACATGACTTCACAGTTGTCAAAGAAAAGTCACTTAAGACACAACAGTAAACCAGGAGAAAGAGAATTAAAAGATCTCAACCCTGAAAGCTAAAACCTTATTACTTTTTTCACATGGTAAGATTATGTACTTTTTGAATATATATGCGTATATATATGCATATAATATATATAGTTCACTTGGAATTAAACTTTTATAGGTCTTTTCAAAGAAGAGGAAGTTAAAGTCCTTGGGTAGCTGCACATTTATGTGTTAGATTGTTGCAAAATAGAGGAGTGTCAGTGTAATCCACTCCTCATTTAATCTTTTAATACAGACTTCTAAAAGAAATTGGATATAGCAAACCAGTTCTTAGCCTTTGATTAACCTGAGACTCACATAAGAATCTTAAACAAACAAACAAAACCCAAACTAACTAATGCCTATTCTGTGTTCTATAAAGCGACTGATTAGAAAGCACTATGGGGTGGGATCTATTGTTTGGTATTTTCCAAATGCTCCCCAGGTGATTCTTACATGATCCAGGGTTGGGATTCATTATGCTAAACTGTACTAGACAAAGTGAGAGATAAGCAGGTTATGGAGAAGGAAAATATTAAGTAGCAAAATGAGTAAAGAAAAGAAAATCTCACATTGATTTTTCCAAATAACTCAGAAAACAGTCATTGAATACTAGGAATACTCCTTGCTTATCTGTTAAGCAGATTTCCATTAACCTCAATGTTATGGAACCTAGCCCAAAACCAAGAAACAATCAAATATTTGAGTACTGTGAAAAATAGCTATTATAAAGTCTTTGTCTCTGGAAAAGGACTCTAGTTCTCCTCTAAAGGTGACTAATATTTAATTTATGGTGACATTTATGTGATTCCAGAAACTGGATTATCTGTGCCTTCAATCCACATTCAGTTCTTCATAGAAAATATTATGAGCAGATCTATGGTGGGAACAGGTGTGGACACAGAGAATAGTAGAGAGAGACATACACTGATATAGATAGCTGATACAGAAGGTAAAGGTAATGGAAATATTAACTGAAAATCCCTGTAGACCATGTGCAACTAACATAAGACATTTGTCCCTGGATAGTTCAAGTGCTCCTAAGAATTAGGTCAGAAATTGCTAAAAAAAAAAAAAAGGTAAAATTTTAAACTGCACTCACTATAAGGCAAAGGGAAATAATCTTCAACATAAAAAAAATCAAAAGTTTATCAGAATGGAGGAAAGTTTTCTTAAATGGATAAATATTAGGTTTCTGAGGATATTTGCTATCAAGGAATCATTATTATAAATGATAAATGATAAGCGAAGAATGATCTTTTTAACTATGTAAGGTTCATACTTATATTTATTGCAATATGTGATATAAAATAAAATAGAAGCAAGAAATTAAATCAATATGAGAAATGTTACCATTGCTCATGAACAGATGTACCTAGATGTGGGGGGCAGCTATGGCCTCTGAGCCAAACTTGGCCAGCTGCCTGCTTTTGTAAATAAAGTTTTACTGGAACACAGGTACACTTACTTATTTACACATTGTCCGCGGGTGCTTACATGCTAGAGAGACAGAGTTGAATCACTGTGACAGGGATTATATTGCCTGCATAGTCTAAAATATTTATACTTGGGCTTTTATAGAAAAGGTTTATAGACACCTGCTTGAATCCAAGTTGTCATTTTGGAGGGAGAATGTGTCTGTTGGTCCTCCTGATGTGCTTTCTCCAGAACAGGAATTTACTGATGGCCTGATTTCTCAACATAGACATTTTGGGAGAGTTTGTTGTGCTACTTTATTGGAATTAAATAAAACTGTCTCTTGTGTACTAGAAAGGAAAACAGGCTTTGCTGGCAAGCTTGAAAGTGCCTTCTCAGCCTTATGTAAAATGAATGTTTACTCCTTGTCTGTGAGTTTGTCGAGAATATGTCAATGTTCTTGTCTTCTGGGGATAAAATATACTCTGAGTGATTGTTGTTTTGAATGGAAGGAAGGTACCACTCCTTGCTTCCAATGTAGAGTGCTAGAGATCCCTGGGTTGTGCTCTGAGGGATTTAGCAGCTGAGATAATAGAGGTTCCAAGTTTTCCCCAGAAATAGGAATCCTGAGTCCTTTCTCAGATTCCAAATATTCCTGGTAAATATTCAAGACACAATAGCTGAACACCCATGAGCAGAGTGACAGAAATAACCTACCACATCTGCCCCCAGATGTTTGAGAATGCCAAACTGATTTAACCCTGGGGACTTGCCACAGAGAACTATGTTTAATGACTCATTTGCGTGGCTTTACTAGATCTTATCTCACTAGGACAGCTAACTGAGGACTAAAAGTCTTCATTTCCTAACGGTTGGCAATAGTAGGGAGTGTGACTGTTCACTGTTGTGTCCATAGAGCCTGGACAAAAGGCCATGCCTGGAAAGGGTGGAACTGATGAAGAACTGGATGAAGACAAGAATGGGGACAGCCAGGCAGGAAGAGCTCCCTCCAATGACAACCTGAAACAACAGTGACTGCCCAGCTGAAGAAATCTGACCGTGACTTCAAAAACTCTGCAACTACACATCAATTACGTTTGCTCCGAGTTACAGTCAGAGTTCTGACTCAAAAGGGTTTGTCAGGTCAGCACCAGAAGTATTTCACTACTGAATTCAATGAAACAATCATGATGGAATCCCTTGTAGAAATGTGAAAAATACTGCATTTCATTGCCCCCAAATATGGTGTTTTGGTAGTTTCTATATGAGAATTAATACTATGCATTTCCCTCCTTGCTCAAGGATAGGACAGTGAAAAAATAATGTCGGTTTACAATAACTGCGAGTAGGAAGAAAAACAAGCAGCTAAAATGAATTCCTACCCAGGCAGAAGTGAGTTTTAGATTTTCCAAGATTCCTCACTATTACCAGGGGAACTCAAGAATTTATTTCACTTAATTCAGATCTTCATTCTATTATTTACACTTTTGCAATAACAATGGTGAATCAAGATCAGAAAAAGTATTATTTCTTTGTGTGCTAAATTTTCTTCATCCATATCTTTCTTAATATCATGTTTATAGACAGTCACTATTTATAATTGCTACATAATACACTCCATTTTCTTTCAGTGTGCTGAGGTTGCCCTTGGAGAATTCTGGCTGAAGGAACGTTTTCCCAATGTCATCTACTACTGTGTCATTCAACTTTTTATGCTCAGCCGATCCTCATCACTCAGCGATATTTAAGCTCCTAGATTTCTTTACTGCAAGCATCAGAGATAGAAGCAACACTCGGGAATCCAAAGGGGTTCTAAACTGAGTCAACATGGATACTTCAGCATGGACAAGACCCAAACATAGAGAGAGACAAATCATGTTAATGTCCCTCATGATGGAGTTTCTCTGAAATATAAAGTTATGAAGGCTCAGGGATGCAATCAGAATTTACTTGTCTTCTTGGGATTGCACTAGATAGTAGATAAGTGGATTTAAAATCTTTAGGACTTCCTACAACTTTTGGATTCCTGACCACTAATTGTTTCTAGTCCTGTGATGTCATCTAGGATGTCTTTCTTAAAAAACATTGCAGACTGAAGTTTTAAAATGTCTCCATCCTTTTGGACAATCATAAGGGAAATAAGATGCTCTCAGTGTTAAGATCATTGTCATATGAGAAACACCAATCAGTCTAGGAATGTAAATCGAACAAATAACAGATTACTTCTCAGAGGGTGCTAAATAACTATCTGCCAAATTGAAATTCCTGGGATGGGTTACAGAATTATGGCTATGGAAATAGCAAATTAGGATGTGAGAAACAGAACTTCAGTGATCTGATCAAATTTTGACCATTTCTTGGCTTCCCAATTCATACAGTATATAAAATATGAAATAAATTTATATTTATTATATGAGTAATAAAATGACACTAAATTTTTTTTTCTTTACTGAAGATCTTCTAGTCATTGTACTATATTGATCTGCCAGTCATTGTACTGTACCCTGAACACAAGGATAGTTTAAGGAGTCTTAGGGAACTCACAAGGTAAAACTAACATAAAATTTTGTAGATTACAGCACAATTATAACTGATATTTTAAGAAACTGCTAGGGAAAGCACAAGAGGAGGAAGCTACTAACTTGCATCATTCAGCTGAATTTGGATAGAACTCTAATATTTAGTCATCTCACGGAAAGGATTTTCTGAGCAAATATAGGGTCTCGTTAAGAACACAAGTGCCATTTAACCCATCTAAGATAATTCATTTTATTTAAAGCCTTTCCTATATTAATTATCTTGTACCATGTGACCTTATTTCCAAACTATACTCCAAGATCTATTAGAAGATAGATATTCTACAGTGGCAGACTCATAGTAAGAGCACCAGAGCCAGGTGCAGTGGCACACACCTGTAATCCCAGTACCTGGGAGACTGAGACGGGAGAATTGCAGGTTCGAGGCCAGCCTTAGTAACTCAGCAAAACTCTGTTTCAAAATAAAAAGAAAGAGGGTGAAGAGAGGGGAGGGAGTATAGCTTATGGAATGCCCTGGGTTCAATCCCCAGTACCACAAAAGTAAAACTAAATAAGTAAATAAATAAATAAAAAGGGTTGGGGGTATAGCTCAGAGGTAGAATGCCCCTAGGTTCAATTCCCAGTACCAAAAAAAAAAGAAAGAAAAAGAAAAAAGATACAAGAACACCACAAATATTTGTAACTACATATAAATAAATAGTGCTAATCAACAAAAAAGGAGTTTGAAATCCAATTATGTAAAATGAGTAAAACAACTATTTAAAAAGGCATGTTAGCAATTAGGTTGCCATATTGCATGTATTTAAAATAATCAATATTCTTTAAAAAGTAACTGTCTTTTAAAATTTAATTCACAGACATACTTTTGTTACCTCATGCACCAAATTTTACAAAATGCCTAGAATGCATCTCTATTACATACTAATAAGCATCACTGAGGAACATTTTACTTTGATAGAGGAGTGTAAATTATCCAGGTGACTCTTCTTGTGCATTAAATGTTACTCTAGTGACTTCAAAAGCTTCTGCAGCTCAAATACTTTGCTCTCAGCAGAATGAGGCCTATTAAGTGGTGTGCATTTCTCAATGTGCTCTCATTTCTGCAGTGGAACCAGATACTTTGGGGAGCATTAACAGTGGGGAAGAAAAATCTAGAGGACTTTTAAAGTTGCAAAACTGTGTTCTCTCCAGACACTTAAAACACTGAGGCTATTGGGAAAACCTGCAGCATAGGAAAGAGAGGCCAATTTAAGAGAAGTGCCTGGGAAAATAAAATGTAATGTTTACCTTTCAGGAAGTAGGTTTAAAATGTCACCTTGAGAGTAAATTAATTTTAGAGATCAATTCAGAAAAGATACCATGGAGTTTATTACTAGGAGGGCATGGCCATCATGTTCACACTTTGTTGGTCCTAGATACCTCTTTGTATTTCTGAAATCTGCAGGAGTCTCAGAGAAAAAAATTCAAACCTATCACAACAAAAGGGCAATTCCATACTATTTATTTGGGGGAATACTCTAATAAATCGATATGCAAAAACCTCAACTGAAGCAGGAAAACTAAATTAATCTTTAGTATTACAAACTGCTAAACCAGGTGTGGTGGCACACGCTTGTATCCCAGTACTTGAGAGGCTGAGACAGGAGGATCACAGGTTCATGGCCAGCCTCAGCTACTTGTAAGGCCCTCTACAATTTAGTGAGACCCTGTTTCAAAATAAAGAATAAAAAAAAATTGGGCTGGGGTTGGAGCTCAGAGGTAGAATGCCCTGGGTTCAATCCCCAGTATCACACACACACACACACACACACACACAAAAAAAAACCCAAAAAGAACAACAACAACAAAAACTGCAAGTGTCTCTGGTTACAACATGGTTGATTAAAATTCATCCTGGCTCTGAGTCGCTCAGTTTGTTGGTCTCAGTTATGTTTCTGATCTCTCTAAGGAAGCACATTTTATTTAAAAGCAACTTTCAAATACATACTTATGAATTGTCTTAATCTATATATTCCCAAAGAAATCTCTGTTATATTAGATTATATTAGAGTTAGATGTTTTGCTGTTATAACTGACAATAATCACACCTTCTAAGGTGTATTTTATGTATATTATTAGCAAAGGCTCACAATTTTCCAGCATAGTAGGAGTTAATGTTCCCTTCCTTTTAAAGATGAGGCAACTATAGCTCAGAAAACTTGGTGATTAGGAAAACGCAGGATTTTTATCACCATTCTTCTACCACCCCTTTTATAAGAAAGAAGTTCCTGACTTCCAGTTTCTTTTTTCTCTTCCTTTTTTTTAATTGCCTATAGACCAGGATTTAATTTATTTTACTTTCCTGGGATGGATTATATAATAATTAGTGATTCCCATATCAGTTGATTAGCTAAATGAGGGAGATTATACTCTTAATTTTGTCAACACCATTAAATGTGGGCTGCTTGGGCTGAATGTGTTAGGCTGCAAATCTCAGTGATTCTTTCAGCCAAAGTGGAAGGCAGGGTTATCTGCTCTGCTCTGAGCATTTTAAAGTACTCATGGAAGTTTGGAACCAAATGGCTCAACCATTTCGTCTGCATACTTTGTATTGTCACTATTAGTAATTGCACAGTTTATTCTTTTAAGATGCAGAGGGTAACTGAATAGTACTGAAGGAGAAATATGGGTGACCGGCATCTGTTTCCCCAGATGAACGCAGTGAATTAAGTTGGAAGAAGAAGAGTCATTAACTTTCAGTTCCCCATCAGTGATGCTCTCGGGACATTCAGTCAGCTTCTGGGGACCATTTATAGCTTTTATCACTCTTTCCCATTTTTAATGAGATATTCTCTGCTAGGAGAAAACATTACTTGGGATAATTCATTTAGAGATGAACAAAGGGCTGGGCCTTTCTAAACCCTCTGCCCTCAACTCTAGAATCTCACAGTGGACATGGCAGGCACTCGGTAATTAATTATTGAATCAAATATTTAAATATTTTACATCTTCATTTTGGACCCATAAAAGAGGCCACAGGCTAAGATAGATCCCTTTACTTTGAATGGTGGTCTGAGGAGTCTTGTAGCCAGACCTGCACTTGAATTCTGGTTCTGCCTCTTGTTGAAAGACCCTTACCCCAAGTCTTTTAATCTACGGATGACACCTTTTAATTGTCACAAAAGATTTTGAGCTACTGACATGCATATTCAACTGCCCAGGGACATCTCAGGTTTCTCAATGTCAGCTTTTTCCAAAATTAAACTCATCTTTTCTTTTTATGACTTCATACTCTTCCCAAGTTTCTCTTTCCCTGTCTCTCTCTCTCTCTCTCTCCTTAGTGAGGCCCTCCGCAACTTTGTGAGACCCGGTTTCAAAATAAAGTATAAAAAAATAGGGCCGGGGGCATAGCGCGGAGGTAGAACGCCCCTGCGTTCAATCCCCGGTACCGCAAAAAAAATATATATATATATAAATAAATAAATAAGTAAATTCAGAAAGACATCTCATAAACGTATGAATAATCCATGATAAAGTTAGTGTTACAAATTTTTAATGATAAAATTCTGAAATACATCTGTGGCCCAACATATTGGTGCATGATATTTCTTTATTAATTTTAAATATACTCAGTGGGATGTGGGTCTGTGACCATTGACTGGATTTTGTCACCTGATAATTAAAACTTTGGCTAGTTTTTCTTCTAGGTCTAGAAATCTTGGGGCCATCTATCTTAACCTTTTTTTGTATTTTTATATTTATCCTTACTTAATACCCCCAATAATCTTCATGTATACTTCTAATTTCCATACCATACACTGGTTTCACAAATTTACCTCCATTTCTAAATTTAGGTGGTTTCAATTATTGCTGTTTTTGACTATGAGCTCCAAGAGGGCTAAAAAAAAAAAAAGCCCAACAAACTTCAGGCTGCACTCAACAGCATTCTAGTTCATTTCTTTTACGAGCTTCTTTGCTCCCAGGTAAGGCCCCAATGCTCTGGAATGTTAGGAAGAATCATTATAATTCAAACTCCTTGGGGGTGGTAATTGGTTAAAATTACTAACTCTTTTAGCCTCTTTCCTATATATTTTATGCATTATTGTATTTAATAATAAGTTGACTTGGTCTGTACAATTTCATTTCTTTTTTTTTCCTTCTTTTTTTTAACTTTTTTTTCGGTACTGGGGATTGAACCCAGGGGCATTCTACCTCCAAGCTACACCCCCAGCCCTATTTTTTTTTATTCTTTATTTTGAAACAGGGTCTCACTAAGGTGCGGAGGGCCTCACTAAGTAGCTGAGGCTGGCCGCGAACCCGGATCCTCTGGTCTCAGCCTCCCAAGTACTGGGATTACAAGCGTGTGCCACCATGCCCGGCTTTTCTTCTTCTCCTTCTCCTTCTCCTTCTCCTTCTCCTTCTCCTTCTCCTTCTCCTTCTCCTTCTCCTTCTTCTCCTTCTTCTCCTTCTTCTCCTTCTCCTTCTTCCTTCTCCTTCTTCTCCTTCTTCTCCTTCCTTCTTCTTCCTTCTTCTTCTTCTTCTTCTTCTTCTTCTTCTTCTTCTTCTTTCTTCTTCTTCTTCCTCTTCCTCTTCCTCTTCCTCTTCCTCTTCTTCTTTTTGATACTGGGAATTGAATCCAGGGGCATTCTGCCTCTGAGCTACACCCACAGTTCTATTTTATTTTGAAACAGTGTCTCACTAAGTTGCTGAGGGTGTCACTATGTTGCTGAGGCTGGCCTGGAACCTGGGATCCTCCTGTCTCAACTTCCCAAGTACTGGGGTTACAGGAGTGGGCCACTACTCCTGGCTTGAACCATTTCATTTTTAATATGAACATGACACAATGAAACCCACCATTATGTATAAGTAACATGCACTAATAAAAAATTACCACCTGTCACTTATTGACAAATTGCATGTGGCTAAATTTTAAACACATTTTCCTTGACTCTGCTGTACAGTTTCTCATAGCTATAGAATAATTCAGGTCAGTGTTCTGAGTATTATTAAATAAATATGTGTCTGTCTTCTTACTTTGAAGTTAAGATCTCATCTCAATAAAAAGGAGACAATCACACATCCACTGGTGAAAGAATTTCCAAAATGGAAGTTAGAGAAAAAAAGCCTGGTAAATAATAATTGAACACAATGTAGAAGCTTGCCTGACTTGAGTCTAAAAATATACTATTATTGGCTATCAATTAAAATCCTGAACCAATCAAGGAATTCAGCCATGGACTTTTTGAAATGTACATAGTACTTTAATATGAGAAATAATAAAAGGGATAATAAAAACATAAAAAGTAATATGATTATCTTCTCAAAGAATTCTAATACTTGCTTCAATTCAGTGAAGAAGGTGGGCTGGGTGACACAGCTATAGAGAGAAGCAGACTAATATTGCTTCACTTCCCCTACACTCCTTTCTGAGAACAAAAAGGATCCCTGTATGTGGTCTCAGACCCACACTAAGTATGGTGGTTAGAAATAACTCTTAGCGCCACAGAGTGTTCACCTTGCTGCTGACCTGCTCTAACTGCTTGTGCTTTTGCCCCGAGGTGCCTCTGCCTGGATCCGCAGGCTGATAAGTGGCTTTCACCACTTGTGTTAAAGATTTTAGCTAGTCTTATCCCTGGTTACAGAGAGGCAGCCTCTAAACTCTGAACTTTTCCAGGTGACTGGAGTGTCTTTGTTATTATGTCCTAAGCCCCTTAGACCACACCTGATAGTTTATGCTGCAGGATGGTTCAAGATGACAGTTGGCCGTGCCAGCAAGACCCACCACGAGACTGCAGGGTTTGAGCGTTGTCCATGCGACAGCAGCCCAAACCGAGGAGGGGAGGAGGCCAGGTATGGAGACGATTCAATCTATCTGTCTACATGACAAGACCTTAATAAAACTTCTGGACACTGGCTGTGTGAGCTTCCCTGGCTGACAATACTTTGCATATTATTACACATTGATATGTGCCAGGAGAATAACGTGCACAGAAGATGTAGGAAGCTTTTGCCCTAGGTCTTTCCTTTTGACTGGTTCTGATTTGTACATTTTTGCCATATTAAAAACTGTAATGCTAAGTATAGCATTTTCCTTATCTACGAATTGTTCTGACAAGTTAATCAAATCCAGAGGGGGTAGTGGAAAACCCTTGACTTATAGCTAGCTGGTCAGACTTAGAGTGGACCCGAGTCTCCCAAACTTGTCCCTCGTATTTGAAGTGAGAGAAATTTTGTGGGGAACTGTGAAGTTTGACGTAAGTATAGACACGCCCCTTGTTGCTTTGTTTGCTCTCTCCAATCTCTGCAGGCTGTGATTATCTATGACTGAACTACCTCTGCTGGAAACTCTGGTTGCCAATGCCTGCTGGGTTATCTATCTGTCTGCTGTTACACTCCCCTAAGTACATGGGGGCTTCTCCAGAGTTCTTCCTGGACAATCACAGGCTCTAGAAAGACCATTCTTTTTGTTGTTTTTCTGGAGTTTAACAAGGTACCAGTATGGGTAAGTCCTTTGTTCAATACAAAAGGGCAATGATTATAAGTTATCACTTGCAATGCCCTTTTCGATAGGTATAGTCTTTTATTTGTTTGTTTTGGTTTTTTCTGGTATTGAGGATGGAACTCAGAGGTATTTTACCTCCAAACTTCACCCCCAACACTTTTTTTCTTTTAATTTCGAAACACGGTCTCGCTAAGTTGCTAAGGCTGGCCTTGAACCTGCAATCATCCTTTCTCAGCCTCCCAAATACTGTGATAGGTTTTAAACAATTCACATTTATGTGTGTGTATGTGGGTGTATGCATGTGTGTTTGTGTATGTGTATCCACAATCAGTTCTCATTGAGTCATTCTTCAATCAATTATGTCATATTTGATAGATAAAGTATAGCACATTTATTTTAGAACAATGTATCTTAGTCTTTTATTTCTCTGATCCATACCTTCTTTTAGCAAGCACAAAAATCATCTCAAACTCTGGAAATACTATAGAGACCCCCTGAGATGGTATATTCCCTGGATATATACTTTCTTAGCTAGCCTACTTTCATGGAGGCAAGAAAAAATTTCCCAGCTTTATATTTTGTCTTTTAAAAACGATGATTTTTTTGTCTATAATCCAAGTAAAAACGTATATCATATTGAAAATACTTTATTGTATATGACCTGTTCAGCCCAAGTTTTTAACAATAAGTCTTTTTCTCCTTAGTTAAAATAATTGTACCATTAACTCGGCAGAAAAGAAAGTGATAAAATAACTTTCCTATGGCTTGTTTTATTGTCTTAACAGAGAGTTGTTAGATGCATGTGGAATATAATTTTTTTGTGGAGTCTTATTTGTCAAGTAAATTTTAGAGAAATTCAAGTTTGAAATTTAACTGTTCAGTGCACAATTGTTCAAAAAGGGAGAAAATTATTATTTTCCATCACTTCAACTTATAGCTTTTTAAAAGTAGATTTAAAATGCAGGTTCGATAATACAATGTTTGCTTACAAAATGTTTGCTTACTATGTTATAAAAGTAGCCTGTGCATAAATTGCATGTTACCTTCAAGATTGCTAATGCCTAGCACAGATTTGAACATTCATCTTCTCAATAGTCAAGATGAGCAGATAATGACAGAGGAAACGGGATTGGTTTCTTTCAAGAGTAATTTGGCCTCATTATTGTGAGAGAAATTAGAAAGATAATTATCAAAGGATGTATATTACATATTAAGATCATAGGCTTTTTGTCCCGCCCCACAATGTATATGATATCCAAAACTTATTCTCATCCTTAGCTAACATAGAATTATCCAGGAACCTTTTAAATAATCCTGATAGCCAATTCTTATCTCCAAAGACAGTGACACAGCTGCTCAAGGATGAAAAGTAGGCACTAATGTTATTTTTTATCAAACTCATCAGGTGATTCTAAAATGGGTAATCAAGATTAATAATCTCTAAAATATGTAGATGCAGATTCCAGTTTGGCCTAAAATTATTGATTGAGGAGTGTGTAATTCAAAACAAAATTGAAATTGCAAATACAACTAACATAAAATTAGCAATACAAGCAGTGAATGGAGATGCGCTGCTCTTTTTGATTACGTCTTGCTAGGCAACACGATCTGCATTTATGATCAAGACTAATTGGATTAGAGATCCATCTAATTGCAACCTCTGAAATAGTACAAGAGCAAATTAGCTAATATTTAAATTAATTTTGCAACTTTATTTTGCACAACTGCATTAGGCTTTCTCACTTTCAATTAAAAATAAAGTTTAAAATCTACATTTAAATTAAATAACTCAAAGTGATATTTTCCTCAGTAACCTACCATGTAACGACTTTAATATGAATAAATTCCAGGAAAAATAAATTATTTGCATACATTAGTTCTTAATGACTGATAAGTGTTTGGCAATGTTAAGAAAACTCATCTCCATTTGTAAAATCAGTTTTCTCAAATGTATATTTCTCTTTGCTATTAAAAATAGAAAGTCTTTGTATCTGGAGTCACATGGCTGGCACGGATGCCAGTTGGCTTCATTTTCCTTTGCTGTTTTCACAGATTAATCAATGCAGAGCTTATTTTCACACTGGGATAATAATCATTCTAACTCCTCAACACGAAATGAAAATGTCCGTGTTCTGCAATCGACTTGAAGTGAGGCACTCAACTGCCCTAGAAGAAGGCACAAAGATTCTTTTTACTTTCAATCACTTCAAGACAGTGTATTAATATTATCCTCCCTGCTTCCACACAGCTGTCATCCAAAATGCCACTAAAGAATGGATGTGTAATTAGCTCTTCAGTTCACACATTAAATACATTTTAATAAACACTCTTTTCTTTGAGAAGATTATATTGCTGTCCATCCTTAGCTGTCAGTTTCCGAGAGAATTTAGAGGGTGTTTCTTAGGTGAAGCGTTCCTTAGCCAAGCTAATATATGCACTGTATTTATAATGCATCCTTATTGAATTATGAGCTATTCAGACTTAGCCAACTCTGATAAATTAGGAAATATTTCAAAAATGCAGAAACTGATTTGCAATTCTCATAACTCAAATAATTCATACTCTAAAAATAAATAAATTCAAATGAGCAGAAATATATTTAAATATTAATTTAATACAAAAGGACTCACTATCAAATACCTATTTAATATATATCAACATATTAATATCAAATATTTATAATTACATTCTATTTAATATTAACTTATAATATTTATTTTATTTAAATTGTAGCAAGAGAAACACTTAATATTACCTGCAGATATCTTAAGTCAATTTGTGATGAAGCCCAAAAGGATACACAATTTCCTTAAAGTCAACATATTTATTACTTCAACAATGGAACATAGGCTCCAAAGAGACAAATACAATTTTAATCTGCTGACACACAAAATATAACATATTAAGACTCAAGCCGGGCCAGGCGTGGTGGCACACGCTTGTAATCTCAGTACTTTGGGAGGCGGAGACCGGAGGATCTGGGTTCGCAGCCAGCCTCAGCTCTCTCTCTCTCTCCCTGTCTCTCTCTCTCTCTCTCT